>JAYMSW010002404.1:0-13951 GCA_036897725.1 Erodium texanum | reverse complement strand
AACTATAGTAATAACTCAAAACCAACACTTTTTGCTTCCAAAAAAAAAATAAAACTTTTTTTTTTGGGGAGATAAAGCCAACACTTTGTTTGTCAACAATTTGCACAAAACCTTATTTGAGGCAAACCAAGTTTGTGTCTTGAGGGTGCTCTTTGATGAATGAAATCAATTGGTTGATATTGATAAAATTGTCTACCAATTTTTTTTTCCTATTGGAAATAAATATGGGTCGGATAAGAATAATGTTATTCCGGTTTAAAGGAATGTAAAAAAGAGACACAAACTATATATAATAAAATATAAAATTGTTGATTTTAATCATTATATTTGTGTTCATAAAAAAACTCAGATTGATAAAAAAAAAGTAAAAAAAAAAAAGACTATTCCCATTTCAAGATACTCGAATTGCATACAAGTCTTGTTGTTTTCTATTCTAAAGGCCATTTTGACTACAAAAAATCCAATTTCTTGTTATTGTATTGTCGTGATGGTGAAAGCAAGACATATTTTCCTAAGCTAATACAGAGCACATAATTTTCGTGTGCATTGAAATGATTTATAAAAGATTGTTTCAATCATTCAAAAACAATAAAATAATACAGTGACAAACTCATACATTTGAACAGTCAATTACAGACCTCAACATCCATTTTAAAGGTCATTTTTATTCTTCTTCGTCATGCATACAGAAGTCATCAAATAAAAAAAGGCCCTTTTTCTTGACCCAGCTGTTCAAAGAGAAAGGTACTTGTAGAACAACAAGTCAATAACCAACCTTTTTAAAATAAAATAAAAAAACAATTCACTATCACATTTTTATCAAGGCCATGCAGGGCAAGGGAGCAAAAAAACATTATGGTTAATGGATGAATTTAATAAAGCTCGAAGCAAAAGGAACGAGTCACATATTCATCAAACATCAGTCCAATTCGAGGTGCTGATAAGGAATGATATATTTATTCTCAGAAAATAAAAAACAAAAACTAAGTTCTTCCGAAATTGTATGGAATTATTGGTATAGGTCAGCACAAGGAAAGCTTCAAAGTCTCACCTACGGATCCAACGATTTAAGCCTTCTTAACCTCGGCAGCCTTGATAATGTCAATGAACTCAGGCTGAAAAGAGACAGCCGATAGGATCATCATCACATATTAGGCAAAAAAGAAGTGCGAAAAATATCTGAATGATCTACAATATCACATAAATCTAACGGGTAAAAAAATATTACCTTTAGGGAAGCACCGCCAACCAAAAATCCATCAACATCGGGCTGGCCCGCCAATTCCTTGCAGTTCCCTCCATTGACAGAACCTGCAACAGGTGATTAATAGAAGGTTCATGATGGTATAAAAACATAGAAGACTTCAGGTGGGGCTAGTTGTGACTACTGGTAAACAAAGAACCTACATAAGCGGAACCTGATGCAGTGCATATGAAACCAATGACTTGGACTATGTGAAAGTCTGAAGACAAGGTCAATGCACGTGTGGCAGAGTTACTGTAAGCCAAATAAAGGTGATAACAAACTAAAAGGTTGAGTTGAAATTGGAGAAGCCTAAAAGAGAGGATGATATTATAAAGATATTTTATTCTATAAAACATATGGTCATACAGAAGCCAGAGGTGACTAATATCTGTTGAGACTTAAATCGAAGATTTCCAGAGGTTATTGCAAAAGCAAAGTCAGAAGCAAACTATTTTGGCTAACGAGGGCCATGACACAAGATGTAGCTCTATGGAGTTTAGGCTTCAAACTTTTCTACAGCTCATTTTTCTTATGTGGATGGGTTGTGTATCTTACAAAGCATGTGAGTATAAATGAAAGTCAAAGTAATGTATCTTGACTTATTTATAAATTATACATGTGAAAAAGAAAGCAGAGCATAAATGAGTCTGTTAACATAGATACCTCCATAAATGATCCGGGTAGTTGCTGCAACTCCAGGGCTGGTGTTGGTTGCCAGCCATTTCCTCAATTCACAATGCACCTGTAGCACACAGGAAAAAAAAATCATTTTAACCCATGAAAGGAGGAAAGCTGTTTTAACACCATCACAACACATTTAGCATCATCTCTAACATACAAGCGCTATAGTACCTTAAAAGTAGCTCATGGCAAGTACTATAAATAATCAGAGTGACATGAGTACATGACCTAAGGAATTCTAACATACAAGCACAATGCATCTTGAAAAGTGGGGTTTGGTATGATCTGATAATTATATCACACAGGCATACAACATACATTAAAATGAATTTTGGAAGACAATTACAGGTAGCTACGGTAATGGGATCAAGATGTTGCATAAGCACACAAAGTTCAAAACTCGATAAACAAGATACAGAAATATTGTTGCATATGGCACAAAAGTAACATTCACAGCAACACTAATTTGCCCGTAAGAAAAGGCAGCAGTATGATTAAACCATTTTGTATTGAATAAAGCAGGTGGTGGGAAAATAATGAACAGAGGCACTTGGTTATCAAAAGTTACCCTACCAAAAGCCACAACATCACAAGTAAATAAATAAGGTTAAACGAGCAAGTAAACCTAAGAAAACACTGAACAAGTTACCAAAAGTGAAGTGGCATTCATTCAGTAACTTGGAGAGAGACACAACTTACTTCCTGAGCTTGAGCAGGGGAGGCTACTTTCCCAGTTCCAATAGCCCATACAGGTTCATAGGCCAACACAACATTTTCCCAGCTAGACACTTTCGCTGCAATGCAAATCCCAGTAATTAAAATTTTGAAAACAGAATTTGCTGCAACATTTTACCACACAATATGTCATCGCAGTTGTTAAGTTTAATTAACATAGTAACAGGCAGTTAGCACATTTGCTACAGAATAACACAACACTGGCGAACATGCATTAACATAGATATACAGATAAAACAATTGCTGAACCATAGGAGAGGAACATAAATATTTAATTTATCATGCAGACAGATCAGACCACAGTTATACCTACAGATCTATATATCATAATGTATAACTAAGTCCTATGTTCAAGTACAACTATAACATTTGACAGTTTCGTTAAAATAAAAGCTTGTAAAGGAGATATGAAGAATAAAATTATACATGTGATCCGCCCTATACTACGATGCAACTGTTACCTGCAATTGCCTTGGTTTGTGCTGCAACAACAGCCATGGTAGATCCAGATTCACGCTGCTCAAGAGTCTCCCCGACACAAGCTATCACCTTGATACCTTGAGAAAGTGCATACGCAACCTTGTCCCCAACAAACTGGAGCAGAATGTATCAGAAGCAAGGATGTTAGCATATATAGCAAGTAATCAACACAGAATTAAAAAAAGAATACACATCTGAAGAAGATTTTGATAATAGATAACTCTATTGAGCCATTGCTTACCTCATCTGACTCATTTAAAAGGGCCCTTCTTTCAGAATGGCCAAGAATGACCCAGGGAATATCCAAATTCTTTAGCATCTCAGCGCTGCAAGTACATAATATGACAACTTCAAATTCTGGAATCTATATGGTTATTGCACTTCATCGCAAACACTAAAGAGATAGTAGATAACAAATAGAACAGATTACAAGATAAAATGAGTCATGAGATTAGTTCAGTTGAATTTGTGAAAAAATAATTTATGTAAACTATTTTGTGGAAAATGAATTGGTTGGAAGCCCATTACTCATTCCCACTAGAAAATTTCCTCCTCATACAGTGTGAATATAATACAAGTTCCAGATGTTTTGAGCAAAAATAAATAAATACATTTCTCCTATCTCACAGCAATATACTAGCTACGTGCCAATGGTGCCATACCTAACTTCACCAGTGAAAGCACCTCCTTTCTTGACCCAACAATTTTGGGCAGCCACATGAAATTCAGGTCTCAGCGAACTTTTGACCATGGGGAGAAAAACAAAGGGAGGACTAACCACAACCTCTGCAAGAATAACAGTTTTCAGACTATCACCATGCAGCACAAGAAATATGTTCCCATTGAAAATAAAGGAACAAAAGAAAGTAATTGCGCATTTGAATTATTACAGATATATAGACAAACTTATCTAAAGAGGACAAAATCAAAATTTAACTAAAGCCAAAACTACACTAATCCAAATCCAATCACACTTTGAGGCCCTGCATTTTCTTCTCCTTAACTTTGTGAAACATCAAATGAGAAGTTAAATTATCATTCAAATTCAAATTGCACCAGATGTTGATATATAAAATAAAGGACAGTGAACAAAATGTAAGCATTCACACAAACAGCACAAGATGATTCACTTACCAACAACATCCTGAGATGGCACTTGCCCGTCATTGAGCATAGATACAATTTTCTTAACTTCCTCAGATGTTCCATTCTGTATCCAGATTTGAATCAAACCACAGGATTAAGCACAAACATCAAAAAAAAAACCAGAGTTAACACATTGATATTACATCCAGAATCGAATCTACGAACAACTCTTCCAACACAACCACGCAATTTTATAATGTCATAATAATCTAATAACAACAGCCAATAATAAATCAGATAAGAAACGCTAAAATGAAGCTTTGAAATCCTAACTAGCTTAGCTTCTTTTTTTTAGCTTATTTTCCAGGCAACCAAACAAATCCAACGATCAAACAAGCAAAGATCAATGAAACGCAAAAAAGATACTGATAAGCAACGCTATATTGAAGCTTTGAAATCCTAACTAGCTTAGATTTTCTCGCTTATTTTCAAGGCAACCAAACAAATCTACCGATCAAATAGTCAAAGATCAATGAAACGCAGAAAATAATAGCAAGCTATGATAATGAAACTCACGCATTTCCAGTTTCCTCCGACGAAGAACTTTCTGGCCATCTTTGACGATATTCACGAAGATACAAGCACAGCAATTGGATCTATGATTCAGCTTCTCTGGTGGTGACTGGTGAGCGCTTGTATTGAACTATTTATGGAGAGGTAGGTAATGAAAGTACGGTTTTACCCTCGTATTTACGGATATGCTTTGAGCATATGGGGGATAGATTTGTCCAAACTAATGTAAGAGTACGGTTTGATTCCTTGGTTCACGGATTTGGTGGCTCGTAAATCACACAAGATGGTTATAATTAGACCATTGGTCCGAAGATTGATACAAACCCTACACGTGGCCATCATAGCAATAGCCCGCGGGCCCAGCCCAGACCAGACCGGCCCATTGGTAATCATTTTGGATCCAACGGCCCAAATTTGGAAGCCCAAAATCAAAAACCCATTTCACGATATCATTTCCCGCCACAAGCGAGTAGGGTTCTTTCTCTCTAAATTTTGAGCGCGCGCTCTTTCTCTCTCTCAGCTTAACTCAGTGACTCAGTTGATTCTGAAACTTCCTCAATTTTTCTTCATCAGACCTCGATTCGCGAAGTCCAATTGATTCGATTTTAGATTTGATAATTTGTTTGCAGATTGTTGTCGAATCTCGCTTCTCAAAGCACGAACCCTAGAATTTATCAGTTCCTTGAAAATGGCCGGTCAATCTGATCCGAATCTCTCGCTGTTTTCAGCAGAAGAGGTATTTACATGTATATTTAACTATATGAGTGCATAAATTTCAAAAAAAATTATTTATTATTTTGTGGAATTTATTTGCTCTGGATCTGGTAATGCTGTATTGTTTTAGCTTTTGTGCATTTTTTGTATGTGTAGAAATTTGTTGTTGATACTGTTTGTATGTGTAGAAATTTGTTGTTGATACTGTTGTGAATTTGTTTGAATTTTCGCTTGCGCAGATTGAGTTCATAGCTGAAGATGAATTGGTTGAGATTGTGCCTAACATGAGAATGGAGCCTCTCAATTTGATTTGTGTAATCTTCTTTGCTTCTCATTTCAAGTATAGTTCATAGTTTTTGCTTGTGAAATTGGTAATTTACAGTGAAAAATGTTTGGTTTGTATCTCTTCCAGGGGGATTATGGTCCCTTTCTTCCCCAAATAGCCACCCAAGTACCATTGTGGCTAGCTGTGGCTTTGAAGAAGAGAGGGAAATGTACAATTCAGCCTCCACAGTGGATGACTGTGGGTGAGTTCTTAACTCATTGTTCTTATACTAGCTGAGAATTTTTTTAACCTCGTATATGGATGTGATTGAACTTTACTCATTCAAAATTCAAATGAACTGTGTCTTTACACTTTACTTTATAAGGACATGATGATCCTAAAAAACAGAATCTGTCAATACCATTAAAGAGTTACTGTTTTGATGGTAATGCTTCAGTTGACAGACAAGTTTGTATCACTCAGATGAATATCGTGAAACTCTGTTTTCAAGTTGAAGAACAAACAATTGCTTGCTTTCTAGCCATTCTCCTCCTTTTGTGTGTGTGTGTGGACATTGTTGAGTATGAGTTCTGGAGTTTACTTGTGAATATATGATCAATTTTATCTTTACAAAATGATCATTGTAGAAGATGTAAAGCTATAGCTTTATATATACCCGAAGATAAAAGTTGCTTGATTTCATATACTTGATGGCTTTAAATCATGTAAAGGATTGGAAGAATATCATTATTTCACTTGGGATTCTAGGCACTTTTGAAGCTTAATGTCCTTTCATGTCATACTAAGACTACTTAACTACAAGAATATCAAGATTTTGATGTTTTTCATCATGTTCTGTCTTTGGGACCAGATAACCTGACACAAGTGTTAGAAGCAGAGCGAGACTCTCAGAAAAACTTTCAGCAATTACCATTCCATTATGTGGAACTCTCAAGAATTTTATTTGATCAGTAAGTGTCCAGAACTACTTGGAAACATTATATTCTTGTTGATGCTAACCTTGTGATTGTGTGTACAGTGCTCGCAGTGACATTCCTGACATATACATGGTAAGTTGCGACTATTTTTACCTTTTCCATCATTGCATTACAGTTTTTTTGTTAGAACATTGAGGCAGTTATTTTTTTTTAGGTGAGGTCTCTTGTTGAGGACATTAGAGATGTTAGGTTTCATAAAGTGGAGACTAGCTTAGAGGCAATTGACGGTCGAACACCTGCTGTCAAGGTACACTTGTTCTCCTCCTTGATATTTTGTTTGATTGCTCTTCATTTCCTGAAGTTACTGCAAGTAAACTATAGGATATGCACTCATAGTATTTTAATGGATGAGGTGACGGAAAACAAAAAAAAAATGGGTGCAAGACACCCATCATGAATATGAAGAAGACATTTTAGATAGGCACATTTCTTCTTTCTTTTTTTCCCTTTTCAATTCCTAACTGTTATGTTCTTTTTTCTTTTCTTTTTCTTCTTGTGTTTTTTTAACTCTTGCATTATTAATTTTAGATCAAAGATCTATCTGCAATGGAGGTAAATATAGTTCGCCCATTTGTTGGGAGAGCCTTGCAGGCATTCTATAAGCATGGCAGTTCAGAGTTGGTGCCCGATCCAGAGAGAATGTCTAATAGACAACCACAAACTGCTGATCATGGACCAAGAGTACGTTCTTCTGTGATGACTTTAATATTCATTTCGTTCTGTATTTAATGAAATTTGACCAGCAAAATTCTATCCATCCTTGATCTCGGAATTTTGGTCTTAAGTTTGTGATTGGTTATCTAACAGAGGCATTTATCTTGGTTGGAGAAGTTTGCTAGTCTTAGGATAAGAAAAGAGTCCTTTTCCTATATCTGATCAATTACTCTGTTTTACAGCGGGTTCTGCGTCGCTAGAAAGTCACCGCCTTCCATATTTACTATGCCAGCTTGGCTGAGAATACCGTTTCAAGAGAGCTTCTATTGGAGGTACTTCTGTTCTATTAAAATCCTTTTCAACAAATAGCTTTCCGCTGAATTGCTCATTGTAATTTAGAATATCATTCCCTATAGCCGAAACTCTTAGAGTAATTTTTCTGCTTCTATGTTATTTTCCCTTTTTAATATATATAGAAAGTACGATTGAATCTTCGGCACATGTGTTGGTAGCTGATTAACTTGACAGAGTTTTGGTTTCTTGCAAAATATTGGTGGGTCCTTGTGAATTCTAGCTATACTGCGTTGTTTTTACACGAGAAGCACTTATAAAGAACCCAGAAATTAGCTGAAAAAGGAAAGCTAAAATGCTAATAAAGAAGGCATTGCTGTATATGACAGAATTTTCTAACATATGGTTTAAAAATTAAATCTGAAAGGCATAAAGTTTCTTATGATTTTGTTCAGTCATTTATACTAATAATTTTATTATCATCTAAACTTAACTGCACCTTTTTCTGAACAATTTTTTTTTATCAGCAATAACTATAACTTAAGTATGAGATTAGACCTTTTTTTATCAGAAAGATTGGACATGTTCGTCACTTCTCTCACAACATTGCTTATTTTTTCTTCTTTTGAATGAAAACATGACCGTTCTGTTCAGAGACTATTGAATACTTGTAATTCTCAAGCATGATGGGAAAATTGAGAGGAAAAAGTAGTTTTGAAGTTACCCTCTTTAACTTCTATATTGTATTTCTAGCTTGCTCCATTTTATAAACATAACATATAAGAAAAGTAAATCATCAGGCAATTAGGCCACTAGTATCTGTATACGATACAATAATATCACAAGGCTTGTTGAATTATTTAAGATAACCTCAACAGGAATCTCCTAAAAGAAGTGGTCCAAACTATCTATAACTGTTTCATATCTGTGTATCTGCCAAGTGTCAATCCTATGAGGCAACAACCATGCGAAAGAATCAATCTTCCCTTAGAATAGAATATGTATGAGAGAGATGGTTCGTATATTCCTGTAAGAGCCAGATAGATAACACCAGGACATGCCTCATGTTCCCTACTAAGTCTTACAAGATCATCACTATGGTCTGTGATTGCACATGGAGTGGGTCCTTTCACTATTAATAGAATATGCAACCCTAAGCAGAAGTTAGAAGTTAAATAGTTTGGTAGGGTTATATCATACAGCTCATTTGTGATTGCATATTGTTTGTTTTTTAGCCATTTATAGAACAGAAACTGATAGCAATTCAATGGCTCTATTCTGGCATGCCAAATGGTGTGTTTGGATATCAGGGTAAGCTTGCCAACTATGCTACAGTAGATTGAATTGCATATCATGTGTCTTTTATTCATTTACTACTATATTTTGCATATAGGATGTGCTGGTGCATGTCAGGTAATTATGGGGTTAAGGAAAGAGTATATCCATATTTTTAAATCCTATAATTACCCGGTATAATATCAAGATTCACATGTGAACCCGTGACCTTTTAAACATACATAAATATGAAATTTGCAAATTCATGATTGGCTTTTCATTGTTTTTTGGGATAATGATTAGATTCTGTTCCCAAGCCTGCATTTGTGCAATCATTAGGTTCTTTTGGTCGAACGATAATGCATATTATTTCAAATTATTTTTATTGACTCTGATGTCTTATTTTGTTCTGTTTGGGAAGTCATATGGATCCTACATCTATGATCACATTATATCCAAAACTAGTTTCCATCTATTAGCATCTTATGCTCTTATTATTATATTATTGTTATGGGTCCATTCCAGGGACGAAAAGGTTGAGTCCTCATTGATTGGAATGTACATGTTCACTCCAAAAGATTAGATCTAACCAATTTAGAATTCTTTTCTTTTTCTTTTACTGATTTAATGATTAAAATAGTTATCTTAGGTTTATCCAGTGTCAGATTTGCAATTTGCATAGGAACGTCAGCTGCAAATTACTGACAGATGAGGTGGAGTGGAGCATATGTGTAATCCAACTCTGTTTAGTTTAAGGTTTTTTGTAACCTAAACCAATCTAACCCTACACTGAATGCGTGCTTAGTTGGAAAAGGTTATTTTAATCGATTACGTGATCTGATTAGAAATGTTTATTCCATTGAATATCTATTTGTGAATAAATAGTTATGGAGTTAGGCTAGAACTGATGTAAGTAGGAGATGCATGTTAGGCTAGGATTCAAGTTAGATATGAGCTTATTCTTCCTAGTTTTGGCGTGTACTTAATTGTTTTCATTGCCAGATCTTACATAATGAAGATGTGTGAATTCGTAATCTGATAATCAGAGTTCAAATCACATTAACATTATAAAATTTGACTTTTTCTCTATAATTGAATATGATTAATTTTCGTTGAAAGTTACAAGCTTACGGTCAGTTTTTGAAAATATGAACCTTTTGTTGTTGGAGAAAATGTAATGCATGAGCTCATCCTTGGTGAAAAAGTTCATGATTTTGACTGGTATTTTTTTATGCACAACCTTAAAAGTCTTGCCTACATGCAGGTTGCAGAGGAAGCCAAATTCAGCAGCAACTGATAACATGAAAATGTACCAAAACAATAGTAAGTTTTAGTGTTTTATTCAAATTTATTTCTGAACCTACTTTTGTTTTGATCTGATACTTGTTTATATTTGGATTAGTTTCTGTTTAGATAATTTTTTATTATTATTAAATTCCTGATTTAGATGGACAAATCTTGAATAAAATACTTTTCTGAAATCTTGAATTAAATTAAAAATAAAATAGATCAATAATTTTTTTTTGGAAGGAATGTCACATATACTTGGCGGGAATAACAATTCTTGTAGGCGATCATAGCTCGTGTATCTACATGACAAGTAGACCAAACCAAACAGCGTAATAAATGGATGCGTATTTGCGGCATAATAAATTCTCATGTGTAGTTAGACGCAATTGGCTAATAACATTTGTTATCCTATTAAGATTCGAACCCTGGTGTTTAATGAAAAAAAAAATTCTTTTCAATTATCGAGCTAACCTTGAGTTAAATCGATAATTTAAAATTACATATATACAAAATATTAATTTAAAAGGATATGCAATTAGGTAGGTGAGTCACGGGTTAAGTCAGGTACGTGTAATTGAACAAGTAGCATTAGCAAGAGGCCATCTGAGTCTGAGCCTTCAAAGTGTGTGACTGTTGACTAGAGACTCAGACCACTATTTTGAAGTCTTCGTGCACTGCTCAACAACCCCAAACCCTTATCCACAAAAGATAGGACACTAACTCCAAAGTAAATGGCGCGTACTGTCAGGGGTCCAGAACCGAGAGTGGGCATTAACATGCCTTGTCGTCAAAAGCCGCTCCGATTCTTTCGGGTCCATAGAACCTCTTTGTCCGAACTCCCATTTTTTTATTTGAGTGGGGGCACTTTGTCGACTTCGGAGAAAAAGATGGTGCCGCTGTGGAGCCTGTGGTCGCACCTATCCCACCGTTAGGAGAGCGTATGATGCATATTAGGGCAAGGCCATCAAGTGTCTCAGTTCGTCTTAATGCGTCAGTATTGATCGGTGCCAATATTAATGTTGCATGATTTTTCCGCTACGAGTTAATGCTAACAGTACGTAAATCAATACGATCGTCAATGAGACGATGATACTTCAACGCCTCTCTCTTACTTTTCTGTTTTTTTAATAATAAAACAATTATTAAAAAAAATATAAGCATTGGTGTCACCGAACTGACTCTATAGACTCCATTTTTACTGACACTATTACTTCAGCCCTTACCTAGGCCTACAATGACCGGGGTTGTAAGCGGACACTACTACTACCGGTGAACTTGCCCTACATCAAGTTCTTAAATGACAGGCCTAATCATAGCTAACTATAGTATATTATTATGTGTCTTGTATGTAATTATTGGTCTATTACAAACATTAAAATGTAATTTACAGTTATTTAAATTTTAGAAAATTTTAGAAATAACACTATTTATTTGTTAAAATAATGAAAATATGGTTGATTATAATCTATAGAGATATCATCTTTTTCCTTTGAATAGTTTTATTTAAAAAAAAAATTTATATACATATTTGACTGGTTTAAAATACTTTTTATAGGGAATTTTTGAAGTTAAGGTTAAAAGTATTTTCGTCAATAAAAAATAGTTATACGTAATTTTGAAAGTTTAATAACTTAATATAAAAGTTCTTTTTAGAAAGTAATGTAAAAATTAAATAGTTATATGTAAAAGGCGTAAAATACAAAAGATTTATGCTATTAATTTGATTTGAATTCATGCCTAAATTTAAGTCGTTTCTTACTTGATATCAGAGTTTGATAGATTTCTTATAAAAAAAAGAGTGTAAAAACTATATATTATACATTTTTTTATAACCTGTTACGATCACCTTTTTTGTTGTAATTTAACGTAAATTTGATATAAAATGCATGTCATTTTGGTATGAAACTGACATCAAAATCTATCTATATATATATAAGCAATACCCAGTCATGTCACGTGGCCACCTGTGCTGCTAAAATTTGATGTTCTTTGTGCCGAGAGAACGACTTGAGTTTAGCTTTTGGAACCCTAAACGTTTCGCATTCCATTTCCCCTCTCCCGAATTCCCGGCCTCCTCGCATCCCTCTGTCCTTGTTTCCATGGGAGTGTTGAAGACGGTTTGACAAGGTATCAGTTCATCTGATTATTGCGTAGCAACTGTGAACGGTCGATGTTTCTAGTAGAGAATCGATCCGGAAACGGTCGAATTCGAATCGGCGTACGCTGATGGCCTTAAAACCACAATTCAATTAGTTGATGGCATCTCAATTCCTCCTAATATTTATAGCTCTGGGACATTTCTGGAGGACAATGGTGGCGTTTGAACTATTGGGATGGCCGAGCAGTGTCATTTTCCAGAGCCTCCTCTGGAAACAAGTCTCGAGCACCATCAGCCATTTGAGCGGTGTGGGTTTGTGGAAAAGAGATCAAAATCGCGATTGTTTCATTCTCGAGCACCATCGTCGGTATCAATTGGAACGAATACATGACACAATTGAGGAAGGCGAAGCACTGGAACGTGGAAGCTTACTGATATTAGGTGCGTCAATAGCACAGTATAGCACTACATATCGTATTCTTAGTCTGATAAAAAAAAAAGCATATCTTATTCTTATTTATCTGTTGGTTTGAATTGTATATTAAGTTGGAGTAATTATAGGTGAAAAAAGAAACGAAGCTTGCTCTCAATTATTAAGTTAATAATTAATGATATGACGACACGATACACATAAAACACGGTGAGTGTAGACTATATGACGTCATCGTCCATTACAGGCCAAACCCATTTGTTCTTTTCCGTGTTAAAAAATTCAAGTTGCTCGGTGACTTGGTCGCCAAGTCGTTGGATTCCTTAAATATTTTATTATTTAACACTAACGCAAGTCTCGCTTGAATGATTGAGCTACACAATAGTGAAGAATTATCTACATTTATTATTTAAATTTTTTTATTTAAAAAGGTTAAAATATGTCTTGATTATTTATTCTATTCAAAATAAATTTAACTGCTGAATTAATTATTAAATACAAAAAAATGGATAATTATATACGAACACGTCATTTTAGAAAATATACGGTAAGAAAAAATAAATGGGCCCGACGCACTTTCCCAATATTCCCGTCCAGATTCTTCTTTTTATCTATAGCGATTTTCGTTAAAAGCAAAAATAAATAAATTATGTAGTCATTAAGAAGAAAGTAAAAGGGCATTACCGTCATTTCGAACCCTTCCCACTTTTATATATGAGTTCGATTCTATTCCTTCACCATCCATCGTTTATTTTTATTTTCTTTTTCAATTTTGTTTTTATTTCTTGCTTTCTTCTCCGCTCGACGAGAAAGAAGAACACGAAAAACATTTTCAGGAATCACTGCTAAACACAGAAACAATAAACGCAGAACCTTTTTGCTGCCGGACTTGGGCTGTTTCCGTTTCCGGTGATCGGGGGGAAATTGTTATTGTTGAATAATCGTAGAAATTCGATTGCGTGCACGCTTCGTCTTCGCTTCCAGCTTCGGTCAGATTAAGGGCTTTTTATTATTTTGGGGAATTTTGTTGTAACCTCCTTGAACATGATCGGAGAGGAGGTGGGGATTGGGATTGGTGGTGGGACCGGCATGGGCGGGGGAGGGGGGATGAATTGCCGGCTATACGCGGGGGCGG
>JAYMSW010002403.1:0-13952 GCA_036897725.1 Erodium texanum | reverse complement strand
GATAGTGATGAATTGAAGAAATCAGGAAATAAAATCTCTAATCTTGATAGCAATCCTATGATCCGGGACTGATTGCTCTACTAATTTGGAGCCGTCCTCTAACGACACACTTCCTGCCATCATCGCCACAGACCGAAACATACGAGCACATTTGCAACCAGTAAAGTCTCGCAAAGCCTCGCGGGCGTGGCTGATATGGGAAATGCAGAGAAAAACCAAAGATGTTTGGGGTGGATGATGACTGTTGCAGTAAAGAAGAGAAAAGCATATCAAAGAGGCAAGCAACCTAGGTCTCGATTAAATAGATGAACATCCATAACCGTTCTGATCGCCTCCATTGATTGGACGACCGTTTCTTGACGATCCAATTGCACACAACGGTTCGAGTACGCAGGATTTATGAGGGCATGCAATGTAAGGAGCGAATAGCAGCGAGCAGAAAAGAAGGAAAAGGAAGACCTTAATTAACCTCAGCAAAGAAAAGAGGAATACTCGCAACAGGTAAGTCCACGTGGCAAGACCAGGTTTTGCTTTTAGTTATATATAGATTGCGACTCCTTTTCATTCGTCGCTATTACGTTAAATGCGACTCGATATATTATCAGTCACTGTTAAATTAAAAGTGACAAGCCCAGTTCCGTCGCTGTTAACTTAAATACGACCAAACATTATTCGTCACTGATAACATAATAGCGATAGATGTTCTGTCGTCGCTATAAACAAAATAGCGACTCCTACAGTTTTCTGTCGCTGATATATAATTAGCGATGAATGGTAACAACGACAGCTACTTTACCATCGCCATTATTTAATAGCAACTATTGTGTTTCTACTCGTTGCTGTTAAGATCTTCTGTCGCTATTTGCATAACAGCCGTCACTATTAACTAATAGTGACTCGTTACAAGTGACTGATAATTAGCGACGACAACTCTGTCGCTAAACACATTAGCAACGGAATATACCCCCATTAGTGACAGTCACTTTCTGCCGCTATTTTGATGTTCTCCTGTAGTGTCTATGTAGTTTTATCACAGTGTAGACATAATTTTAGGGTGATAAGGTTTGTACTTTTTCATTGAACTCCATCATTTTTTTCTTGTTCCAAAATAACAAGATCTCTGAGAATGGTAAGACACAACTCATATGATAAGTTCAAGGTCGTCAAAAAACAATATTTGTAAATATACTTTTATGGTCGACCTTGAATTTCAAGTACACACCTAATAATACCATAATGTAATTACAAAAAGCAAGTGTTTTTTTGTATAATCTTCCTTCTCACTCTCCAACTAGCATTGTATTCTTTGTTGATAGCTTTCTTTGTCATACACATAAACTCTGTAATAAATTATACGTTGAAGATGAATATATTATCTCTATATTTTTGGATAACGTATTTTATATCAAATTCAAGTCAAAGTTTCATTCAAACAACATTAATCTTCATCGTTTCTATATGTTTCATTTTTTGACAAATCTTACATTTCATACATATCATTCTCAACCCCATGAGCATAATAAGACTCCAAATCAGCCTCCATCATCTTCTTCATAAGCAAACCAGCCTTCTCTCGAGCTCTCACCGACCCTCTCACAGAAATATCAGCCAAAACATTCGAAAAATCCGAAACCTTCAAAGCATCTTCAACGCAAACCTCGCTCTCCTCGAACAAGCGTACCAGAATCTCTGCTGCTCCTTCTTTACTCAGCATGCACCTACCTCTCAACACGCCCACCATTTTGTTCACAACCTCGTCTTGGCTTCTTAGAGCTCTGAGTCCCTCCTCGAACCTCGCCAATAGCCCGAGAGCGGCCAGCGAAGCTCCGGCTAGATCTTCCCCGTCGGTGCTCTCGACAATGCGTAAGAGGATTGGAATGGCTCCCGCACGCACGGCGAGGGTGCAGTTCCCGTGGAACTGGATAAGCTCGGTTAGTGTGGTGATTAGGTGGTGATCGGCGGCACCGCGTAGGCCTGCGAGAGCCTTCACTAGTGATTGTACCTGTTGAAGAACAATGAGCAAAAATTAAGCTTGTATATTAGGTTCGAGTCGGATTCAGATAGGATTGAAAATGTTCCATTTTGTGAGACTTTCCACGTAAAACGAATAGATGAACTGTTGTCCCGCAAAAATACATCTAGATCTAACAAATATCATATTTGAGGGTTAGTCACTTAACTAAAAATTTAAATTGATATAAATTGTCCCTTTAGATTTTATTGTGTTAAAATTTGATCCAACTCAAAATATAAAATGGAGAGCGGAGAAGTTAGCAATCAATCGCATAATCACATGTTCAAGTATAATCTAACCAAAAACAACCTCAATTTTTGTGGTTCAAGGCTTTCAATATATTCATCATATTATCGAGTAATCTAATAAAATTTACTTGTTTAATTGTTCAACCACTTGAATTTGATTCTAAGTACCAAGGTTCGAGCACATATTCAACAATTTTATTTTCTGATGTAGGACAACATATGAAAAGCTCAATTTGAACAAATAGTCTATAGTATTAGAAAAACAACACAACTAAAAACTCAAGCTGATTAATTGAAGACCCTAGTTTCATATTCTAATACGTAGCCCTACGAACAAGCCCGTTAAAGAGTTTTAGATGCAAAATTTAAAAAAAGATGCAAGCTCATTAAAAAGAAAGATAAGAATTTTAAATAGATGAGATAGGATAAGAGGTTCAATGGCAAATGAGATAAATAAAGAAATAATAAGTTTTTTTTGTAAAAAAAAAAACGAAATTTAAACCCGTGTCTACGAGATATCAACTTAAAGAATCAACCTAATTAACAGCTCAAGTTGATAGTTAAAAGTTTAATTATAGTTTTATATAACATATAGTATTTTGAACAGTACCGTGCCGGCGACGCCGAATTTAGCCTTGTTCTTGTCGAGCATGGCGAGGCTGCAAATCAAGGAGGAGGCCACCTTTCTCGATTCGGGGGAGGTGGAGGGAGCGATGACGATGGAGTTGAGGTGGTGGATGGTGTTCATGTCTGCAAGAGTGACTTTTTTGTCGGGGTTTAAGGAGAGGTTGAAGAGGACGGAGAGGGAGAGGGCTTGGATGGTGGAGGAGGACGATTTGGAGAGGTTGAGGAGGGTGCCATGTGACTGTGCTACTAGGTTCCTGTTCTGAGAACTCACCTTGGTGATGGAAGCTAAGGTTTGGAGGGCCTTGAGCCTAGCTTCTTGTGTCCCGAACTGTGCGTCGGAGAGACAGTCCGAGATGGTTTCGTTGATCCGAGATGTTGATGACATTGACATTGTTGCTTAGAGTTCTAGTTTAATGAAATCAATGGTGGATAGATTGGTTGTTGTGTCGTGGGCTTAAGTGATAAATACTTTATTTATGTCTAAGAACAACACAATACATAGGACCAAATTTGTATCGGAGACTCCAATGAATTGGTTTCAATAATACCTTTAGTTGGTAGATGATTCCAATGATAAACTTTTGTTTGTAGATGATTTCAATTTCTGAGCTTTTGAAAATCCTACTCATGCAATGAAGTTTATCATTAGCTAACGAAAAGGTAAAGTTGTTTTATGCAACTCATTCCCTTTTATATAGATGAGTACAAGTCTTTTACGTGATTCTATTTAGAGCAACCACAATGGAAAGGCGCCTTCATCCACCTCGTTACAATTAAAGAAAACATTATATTTTTGACTTCAAGATAAAGCAATATTGAAATTTAAAGGTATTAAGTATGATGGACAAATATTGGACCAAAATAGACTTTGTATATATATATATTTGACCACTCCAACCTATTTAGTCAAGTTACAAATTGGGAGGTACATATCAATATTATGTAAGATCAAAACTCACATATGTAAATATGAGTAATACACAATTATGAGGTCCAATACAATACAATTGTGAATCAGAAAAACAGAAATGAGATTGAAATGGAAGTTATGAGGTTGAGAAAGCAAAGTAAGTGAGAAGATAGAGTGATAGCAAAGGGAGGGATTGTAATCCACAACTTGTATTGTGGAAATTAACCAAACCACGAGAAGGCCATTTTCTCACCTTAGAAAATCATGTCTCTTCTTCTCTTTGGTTTCAAAGAAAGTGAGAATGTGGAGATGGCAAGACTAGTCCCAATTGAAACTTCCGTCCCATGTCTGATTTGCCAATTTCTCTACAAAATAAAAACCCGACTCGGTTTTCCCTTCAGATTCAGTATCTTAAGGATCATTAATGCTCAATTTTACTACAAAAAAACATATGATTTTGATCATTTTGGGACACTTCAGATCAACATCACTTCATGGACACATGACAAAACTAACAGGAGCTACGCAGGCCAGAGAAATGACATTCTAGGTATAAAAATATACACAAAAATCAGAAAACAAATATTTTGGATAACATTTCCAAACTAGTTACACAAAGCCACACCAATCTGTTCTCAAATGTGCATATACTTCCTGGACATAGGTGACCTTGTTCCTATTGCAAACTATTCCTTATACAATACCAAAACATGATAAGAAACCAACCTTACAAGATATGAATACATTAGAAAATGTAAGATATGAATACATTAGAAAATTCCGTCACAAGTACATATAATGCAACAGCAGAAATGTTCATTTACCTGGTAACCATTGTCAATGAAACTTTCAAACTCATGGGAAACGACGTTAAGTCCTCAGCGTCAACTTCAGCTATCCAAGAATAGATGTTGATAAATAAGACCAGGATGATAATATAGCTGAGCAAGAACCAAAGGATTAGAAGCCAAAACTAACTATTTCGCATAACAGTAACATTCTTTGAGTGCAGAAACAAAAAAAAATTATGCAAAACTGATAATGTACACTTTTTATGCATAATACATAATAAATCTGTCCCTCTAATGTATTATGTATATTGCAATTGAATGAAGTAAATCCTTTTCCTAACTTGCACTATTTACGTCAACAAATGACTCAACAACTCATTTTCAGAACAAGTATGTCAGAGGATCACTCAGCCACCTTCCAACCAACCATGCAATTCCCATCTAACTTCAGTCACAACACAAAATAGGAATCTGCAAAAACTCTTATTCCCATGGGAGAAAAAAAATCCAGAGAATATTTTAATGGCTGAAGCAGTGAATTCCACCGCATGAAAGCTAATTCGCCTTCATTTTCCACTCAGCCAGTCTCCTCCTATATGACATGAAAGGGCTATGCCTCACTAATAAAGGTTATCTTGGTGTCTGACGTGTCCTCCGAGGCTTCTCATTGCCAAATCTTCTGCTATCAGCAGGCCCGGCTCCAAGAATCCCTATTGAGTTTGGATCAGTCATACCATTAATTACTGCCCGTTGAGAAGAGGGGTTAAATTGAGAATATTCATCAGTTTCAGCTCTTCTTCTCTTGTGGAAAGGTTCTGATGTTTTATAGCTAGCCACATTTTTGCAGCCTCGTTGCCTCTCTGTGTGACGAGGGAAAGAAGTGAACTGGTTGGGATCAACATCAACAGAGCCATTGTAATGGGAAGGTCCAACTACTGCTGCCTCTCCCTGCTCCTGTCTAAGCTTTGAATATATCTGCTGGAGTTTCTCCCCCGTCAGGTTTGAAAATGTTGAGACATATTTCCATAATCTCGTGTTCATCCCTACAAATTAGATAACTTCTTTAAAAAAAAATTGTTTGTGGAGTATAGTATGAAATATAGACGGGTAACATATTGCATGTATGTGTGTTTGAGAGAGAGAGCAAGAGATGTAAGACACCAAAAATAGTCAGGTCACATATTGTGTGTGTGTGTGTGTTGAGACAGCGGGAGATGTAAGGCACAAAAACTAGACAGCCTATCAATTTATGCCATTTAAGATCATGAAGCAAAGAGGTACATACTTTCCTGTTTATATGGTTCTTCCTCATGTTCCACAACAATTTGATCTATCCTTTTTCCGAGAAGCTGCAAGTAATTCCGAATTTTTGAAAGCACCTGGCAAATTTTACATGATATTAAAAACAGTGTATTGGATAAATCCTTAAAGCACTACAGAGATATACCTTCTCTTTTGGAAGATCGGCACTTGTGGTCTGCAACCGATATAGGCGCCTCAGTGTTTTAATTTGTTCACTCATAACATCTTCACACCATTCCATCCACTTCACTTCTTTGAACTGCTCATATACTTCGTCATTGTCTGACATTTCACCCTCCTCTTTCACCAAAGGTTCAACTTTGAGTGGTTTCTTTGGTCTATCCCTGTACTTGTGAGCTTTAGCCCTAGGGGGACTTGGTTTTGCTTTCCTGTCCCCACCATGAGATACTGGGAAGTTCATAAGATTTCCTCTCTCTTTCTTGCTTACCTTTCGACCTACTTTAGCATTTACAACTTTTCCACCAATCGCCGCAAGTTCCTGAGGGAGAGAAGAAGTCTCAATCATATCAATTCAAGCAACCCATAAAATGTAGGGTTTCACATAACTAAAAAGAGCCATATGACCTAGAGCAAGTTAATATTTACCATTACATGAGTACATCAATAGGAGTAGAATAGAGAATTGTGATATTCCTTAGTTAACTTTAGTGTAAACCTAGAGTAGTTATAATCCATAAACTCAGAGGCTTAAACAAATCAGCACAAGATCCAATCTAAAGAACAGAAAGAATAAATGAGTAATGTGCCACTTCAAAGTACAATAGATGGACAACTGACAGAATATAGAACATTGAGATTCCAGGTAATTGCCTACCATTTCAAGAAGTGCATTAGCACGGTCTCTCAAGTTTGGAGCACGAGGTAGAAAGGTTTCATGGTGTTGAAGTTCCACAGGAGCAATCTTCCTTGCAAGGCCAAGCCTTTCATCTAACCTTACTTTTTCCCAGTTACCAAATCCATGGAAGTGTATTCCCAAAAGTAATCTGGCATCATCAACTAGTGACAGTAGCACAAGGGAGAACAAAGTTATAGAAGCAAAACATCAAACATTACATTCTTGCACTGCATTATTCTTCTGAGTAGATAAATAACGACAAAGCAAATCAAAAGATAATACATACCCTGATTCCACCCACAGCCCTTGGACCAATTTGAAGGTTTGAGGTATGCCAATACTCTGAATTGTGCAACAGGGTCATCATAGCGACTGATGCGCTTAGCTAGGAGTTGCAGTTCTTGAATACGGGTGAGTATATCATTAGCTTTCACAGCAACACCAAAAAAATCCAACAAAGGTCCCTACAAATGATTATTACAAAGTGCTGTCATATTACAGAACCCCTTCAACTTTTTTACCAACACAAACAAAATGTAAAATAGCATGCAATCCACAAACCTTTGGCTCCAGATCTCCTACATTCACAGCCTCGGTACATCCCTCAACAAGAGCATCAAAAAGCTCAAGCTGTGCTTCAGGTGGCGCTGATGCAACAGTACCACCAACCTCAGCAGCTATTAAGCTGATTTGGCTTGGATCCCCAAATTTCATAACCTGAGCAACAAAGAAAAAAAACTACTCAACAACTTAATCTTCTGATTCAATCATAATAATTTTCCCTTTCGCTACTGACCCTGAAGCAGTGGATAAACTGCCTCAACATAAGGAGGAAAAGTAACTTATAATGAACAAATTCCTTGGCTAACCGTTCCCATAATGTTAATAACCTCTTTCCAATCCTAGCACAGGGATTTATACATCGTTTCTAACACGGTAACAGCACAACATTATTCTTAATTCTCCAGCTGAGACTGACTTTAGCCGGTGTGTCTGGAAACAATTTGTTTCGTTCAAACTAGATCAAACAATAAAAAACATGTGGATGAAGTTTAGCAAAAACCGCATAAATGCAAATAGTGGGAACAGTTCGATAGAAAAGATCACCACTAAAAAATGCAGGGAAGAAAGAGATAAGGAAAGTGATATAAATGCACCATCAAATAATCTATCACTCTCCTCTATGCGTAATTCTTTCCTATTCACCATATCAAAAAAAAGGAAAATATGTCTTCAATGCAATAATTTTGAAACCACCCGAAAACACAAGTGATGACATACAAGGGAAAACGAATAACAGGTCTGAGGATAAGAGGCCAGATCCTCACCGCACGAGAAAATCGTAAAGCATCTCTCTTAGACAAATTCCCATATGACCATCCTCTGACTTGAACACAAGCTCCCTCAATCATTGGCGCAGAGGGGACTGAATATTCAGCTTTGCGCCGTTTCTGAACTCTCTCTGGAGGCTCATATTCTTTCTTTTTCCTTTTAGAACTTCTCTCTGGTTGATCAGCCTCAGCATAGCTCTTGGTATTTCTTGCAGCACGAGGAGCAAGCGCGTCCTAGAGAGATCTTGTCAATTCTGATGACAAGAGAAGGCATTATTTTTGTTAAACACAACATAAAAAGGTTCCTACCTCAGCTTGGCCTATAGCTTCTGGTTTTATCCAACGACTCCAAAAGCTACCATCATCTTCAGTACTACAGATATTGGCAACCTGCATATAATCAAGAAACAAAACAAATGTTTAAAATTGGATACTTATATTAATCTCAAATTAGCATAATATTGGGACCATCATCCTCATAACCGCAGATTAGCATAGCGAAATTCTGTAAACCTGTGTTTCTTACCTTGAAAGCACTAAGCAATTCATGTCCTTCTTCATCTCCAGCTTCCTTCTCTTCAACCTTTTCTGCCCTTTCAAGAATTTCATCAATATCCATACTTAAAAGTCTATTCTTGCTTTCTTCTTCATTCTTGTCCTCTTTAAAAAGTTCCTCAGCCCCAAACCTTAGGATTGCTGATAGCTCATTCTGCAATAATGAGAAGTCAACATTGCATACAATAGTCATGCTCAACAAGGAAATAAAGCAAATGCTGTATTTGTCCAAGATAAATAATATCCAAGGTTAATGAAGATGATAAATCAAAATACAAATGTGATCTTGCCTAAAGGCTTGGGGCATTATTCAGATATACCAATTATGCTCTGGAGAAAACTATAACCATAATACTTACTTTATCAAACAATCCTCCCTTTTTAGCTTCTTTTTTCTCCAATTTACCCTCTGCATTTAGTTTTTGGATCACCAAATGGTCAAGAACCTACATGCAACACACTTGAAAATAAGAAGACATTCATAGCAAACTAAATCCAGAAGAACAATAGATTGCACATTCATTGTGTATATGAATTAGCCCACATTCGATTTGAGATGAGGAAAACGGATCAATTATGAAAAGAAATATCAAATGCAATACCATCTTTTTCTTTGCTCGCTCCAATATATCTTCTTCAACACTTTTGCTTGTAACAAACCTATAAATGTTCACAACTTCTTGTTGTCCAATTCTATGAGCTCTACTCATTGCCTGGTGCATATAATTGCACATGAATAAATAGCAGGACAATAAAAAAAATGTTCTTCCAGCTTAAAAAAATTAATTATGCCGTTAAAAAAAAATAGGAACTAGAATATGCCATAAAGGATAAAAGCATAAAAGCTGGCTATCATGTTGAGAACCTGCAAGTCATTTTGGGGATTCCAGTCTGAATCGAATATGATAACAGTGTCAGCTGTTGCAAGGTTGATGCCTAGGCCACCTGCTCGAGTGGAAAGAAGAAAGCAGAAATCATCACTACCAGGAGCATTAAAATGATCCATAGCCTGATGCCGCAGCTCAGCCTTTGTGCTACCATCAAGCCTTTGAAACTGGAAACCTCTGAGAGACATATACTCAGCCAGTATATCCAACATTCTAACCATCTGCAGAAGAATCATCATTGCATAGAACTGGTCAAATAAAAAGCTTGTACCCATAAACAATATACTGATGTCCCATTTTTCACAGAAAAAAATGTTAAACAAAGTTCAAATAAATTGCAATACTGCCTTTGTTTCGATATAAGTACCTGATCAGATTTTTAGCAAAACTCAAGGATTAGTATTAAGTGTTTGACTACCCCTAGCATGCCTACATAACAACATGCTCATGTGGTCATAACTAATAAATTGGGAAGTGATACCATTGGTAATGGTAGTTCATAATTAACTTTCTAAAGCAGAAAGTGGACACTTATTTTGGGAACAAAACTTTGTAAGGTGAACACTTAATTTGGGGGGGAGTAAATATCTACTAATTAACAAAAGAGGCTGTTATTTGACTGGCAGAGATACCAACACAACTCCCTTCTGATGTTCACTTCCAACCTACGCAAGCTCATCATATCAAGGATAATACGGATGCAGGATAAGTTCAGTGCAGTTCCAATGCAGGATAACACATTCTACTTTGAAGTTACAGAAGTACATTCCAATCTCATAAGTATTCTATTCTGTAAACTTAATTCAATATTACCACAGTAATAACAAAAGGATGGGCTGTGTTGCATGGATTCATCACCAAATGTTTCATTGATGAGATGGGCACAATGGGCTTTTCCCAATTTAAAGTATTGTTTGCTTTCCCAACAGATTATGGCTGGAATGAAGTACTCTACGAAGTTTTTTTATAAACAAAATTATTCTACAGATTTAAAAGGTTGTAAATTCAATGTAAATGCATATTATACCCACCACAAAAAGGGTCTAAATACATCATGCTCATCCTCAATATCTTGGTACATACTGCCTTAATGGAAATTGCAGAGAAATGTGCAAGGCTTTTGTAATCTAAATTTATAATGGATAACCCTTGGATTGTGTACTTTTGTGTCCTTCCTATTTTCATTTATCCCAAAAATAACGCTCATCACAAAGTTAAGACATTTGCTCTACAGTTTTCCTATGACACCTTGCAAATTATGTATCACCACAAGGTTAAAACGCTCTACAAATTTCTCACAACGCCTCGCATAAAGTTAAGACAATTGCTCTACAGTTTTTCTATGACACCTTGCAAATTATGTATCACTCCACAAGATTAAAACGCTCTACAAATTTCTCACAACGCCTCGCATAAAATTTAGTGAGCTACAAGGATAAATTCCAAATATTTTAGTTGAGTAGTTATAGCGTCAATGGGATTTCCTCAAACATGTCACATATCTAGAACACTTAGGGATCGAGTATAACTTACTATACCTTAGCCAGATGTGGCCATCAACACTAGTTCAAAGAAAGCATTAGCAAATTGTTTCAGGAACAAACCTGGGAAAAAATCAGTACACGATGCTTTGTCTCATGCAATCTCACAAGAAGCTTATCAAGAATAACCAGCTTCCCACTACTCCAGATAATTCTTTCCAGTTTGCTGCTATCATAAAGACTTGTGTCACCACCATATCCATGGTCCGCACTTTCAAACAAGAAAGGATGGTTGCAGCATTTCTTCAACTCCACCACAATGTTTAAAAGTGAAACCTAAAAATATTGAGCATTAGTCAACTTCCAATTTTGCATGAGAACACACCAAAACAAACATCCATTACAAGACTAACAACAGTCCTGCAGAACATTTTCTTCATTTCTATCATGTGTTTCAGATTAAGAGTGAATCTTTTGATCATTGTTTCTAAGTAACAAACAAAATGAATTAGAAAAAATAGAAGAAAATAAAATTGACATGAAATGAAGGCCATGAGAAAATACTCCTACATAAGTCCTATGAAGAATAATTTTATTTTACTTGTAAATTTTATTAAAACAGGTCACTTATATCGGGTCGGGGTCCACAACAAAAAGGTCAACCAAATTAGTTGGGTGTGGCCCTACCTTGTATAAGTAGGGTTTCATTCTTATTTTTACTCGATGTGGGTTTAATATCTCACCATTAGTGACGCTACAAGTAGATACTGACCTGATTCCCACGCACTCCTTTGTTCAAGTCATGAAAATTGCGTTCTAAAATCCACTTATAGTACCTACATCAGTAAAAACAGATCCAGATTGTTAACACTTACCCTACTCTGAAATAAAACTAGTTCATTAGGAACTGAAAATATTACTTACTGTTTCTGCAGAGGAGACATTTCAACCCTGAGAATACGCTCAATTTTTGGTGGCAATGACTTCTCCACATCTTTAATTACTCTTCGAAGAATATGAGGCCTTAGCTCCATGTGAAGATTAGCAAGCTATACACATACCAACAAAATTTTACACAAAGAAAAGAATAAGCATTGTGCAAAATGTAAAAGCTACACATTGAAATGAGCAAGGCAACTAAAGGAGGAACAAGGAAACAATAAGCCATACCTCAATTTCATTGAATGAGCTAAGGTTTTTGTAATTTTGAACAAAATCATCTTTACTCTTGAACTTATCAGGATCGAGGAAGTGAAGCAATGCCCTGTAGAGGTAAATGAAATAAGAACAGAAATGCTTAACTGAAGAGAACTTGAAGGGCATTCCGGAAGGCAAAATGAGCAAATGGTGTAATACTTTCCTTCATTAAGTAAACCAAGTAATTACATTTGGTTCTTGTAGCAATTAAGTTCATCATAATATTATTGACTAATAAAAAGATGTACGAGGAGAAGACAAACAGCACTAGTGACATATTAACTTGGAGGCATGTAAACCCATTATTGTGAGTGAACACACAACCAATGCACTATAGCAGAAAATGTTTTCTAATAGAGTAGTCTGAGAATCAGTTCAATAAGAATTTTCCGTTCATATTTTCTGTCATTAGAGGCCAATTTCCCAAATTAAATTCAGCTTCTACATTAACATTACAGAACTTGAATTTTACAAAACAGCAGTTCTAAGCCAAAGGCATACTGGATGACTCAAGCAAGACAAGAAAACCAGGAATGTGAATACTAAACCAAAGAAAAATTAATACCATAGCTCTTCCACACTGTTCTGTAAAGGAGTTCCAGTAATAAGCAATTTGTTTTTGGTGCTAAATTCCTGTGTAAGAAGAACAGCATCATCTAAACATTAACAATGCTAACCAATCAACGCACACATGGAATAAAATGTAAGTTCACCAAACTCAAGATGAAGTACAATGTAGCTTAGCCAATACGAACATGATATGCAGAGTTAAGGAATAGGAAGGAAAGAAAACACAAACCAATAGAGTTGTATACAACTGTGCCTCGCAGTTCTTTAACCTATGTGCTTCATCAACCATAAGATAACTCCACTTGATCTTGGATAGAACAGCCTTATCCTTCAGTACTACTTCATATGTAGTCAATAGTGCATTGAACTTTATAGGCATGCCCACTTTTTTGTTATTATAAAACTCATGTTGCTGACAGACCTGCAATGATTACAGGTAATCAGAACTACAATATTTAATCAGAAGCACACACAATTACAGAAGTCTTTGTAATGCAAATAAGACTGTATGAAAGGACATCATCCTGAAAAGTCATTCTAATGAAACTGAAAAACACCATAAAAAAGTGAATGTCATCACTCATAATCAGACATTTTTGTGAAATACACTCCTGATGAATACAAGACTAAATTAGTTATTAACAAGGTTCTAAAACTCGGTAACGGTCAAATCTCGGTGAGGTGACGATTATGGATTTTTTACCTTATCGGGGAGATATCGGCAAAACAAGTTTTGTATTAAATAAATAAATATGCATATATTAAAGACAGAAAGTAGCAATACTCCTAGTAAAATAAGATAGTTCCATAGACATTTTAATTCATGTTTTGGGAAATTGAATTTTTATTTGAAAAGTAAATTAACTTGCTATCGATAATCTCCTTTTTTCTTCATACTATGCACAGATCCTCGAGTGCAAATTTTCATACACACTTTAGAATTGTATATAAAAACTAGTTGACTGAGTTTTGATTGAGTTGATCAAATTTGACCGATTTTCACTTATCAGTGGAAAATGGTCAAAACTCGATGGTTAAGTTTCACCGAGATATCGGGTTATTTAGAACATTTGTTTTAAAAAAATTAATTAGTTATGAGAAACATTTAACTATTAATGTGTGGTTTTAATCACAATTATGAATCAAAGACTTTAAAACTAGTAGTAGAGCAATTGAAACTTAC
>JAYMSW010002402.1:0-13952 GCA_036897725.1 Erodium texanum | reverse complement strand
GCATATAGAGGGAGATGAAGATTTTTTTTTTTTCTTAATGTGGTTTGAGTGATATGAGTTTCGGGACCGAAATATATAGAAGCATGGTGAAATTAAGAATCTTGGGGAAGTAATTAAAACGTGCGTATTTTGGGGGGGAATTGTATAATATATGTCACGTGGGATATATTTCATCCGACCCACGTGGAATCAAAAACATTTTATTAGTCCCAACAACCTAATTAATCCCACTTTTATGTAAGATGCTAGAGCAATAAATTAGAATGGTTATGGTAATGCGATAAAAGCCCATTAATAAAATAGTTGGGCTTTGGTATCATTATGGCCCATCATATTGGGCCTATTCTTGAAGTTTGAGTGCAGTTTTATATCAGGGTTCTATTTGGGTCAGTATTCAGTAATAAGAATATGAATTCCACTAAGGGCCTGCCACTATCCGGCCCATGTGAAGGCTTCCCGTCTATGAGTCCTTGATTGATAAAATGGTGTAAAAAAAATGTGGCTGCTGGGATTCGAGCCCAGCTTCTCCGCGCCACAACGAAAATTTTTAACCACTAAACTCCAGCCACTGTGATGATGTTATTTGTTAAGTTCCCACATGTTTTTGACGGAACTGTTATATCCGAACGATTCCACACGTGTCAGCTTGCAATTACGTCTCATCAGCGGAGACGGATCTAGCCTCTGAAGTTGTCTCCACCACCTCGCCCGACAAGTGCAACGGGGAATCGCCGAAGAGATGAATTATCGTAACAAGATGGATAAATTTTGGATGAACTCGCCAGCATCTCGTCTCCTTATTGTGATTGCTCTCATTAATATGAAATCTTCAGAGATTCTAATTATTCATCCACATTACCAGAATAGATTAAGCAACAATAACATAACATTCCTACAACATTACAACGTGCAACATGCTATACAGATAATTATCTTTAGCTAAAATCCATAGTGTCCACAAAAATTTACACATGTTCTCTATTTATCTCCTGAAGCAGGCATACAACTTTTCTCAGTTCCGGTCACAATCCTCTTCTCATTTCTTATTCATCCCAAACACATATCAGGGCGGTGAAACGTTTAATTTTATTGTTGTCATTGACCGGAGAATCATGCTGGAGAGTGCGGCTAGTAGGTCGGTATTGGTATCACTACTCTGAAGCCTCTGCTAGAGCATAAACCACGGCTGTTCTACAAGGCGCGTATACCATGAAGGAATTAGGACGGTCATCGAACCATCCATCCTGCAGAAAATTCAAAACCCTCGAGTTTTTAGTAGGCTGAGAATGGACAAAAAATCTCGTTATGTATGTTGGTGAAAGCGTTTTTTTTCTTTCTTACTTTGGTGAAGTATTCAGCACTGTGATCTATCCTTTTGAAGCCTCCAAATAATTGGGCATCTGAATCCAAGACGACCTGTAAGGGAAACTCGATAGTTCATACAATTGATGCATACATAATATGGCAGAGAGCACTTGAATGTATGTATGAGAACAAATAGGTAAGTTTTTAGAAGACACTATGAGAGGAAAAAAGAAAACCATATTTGGAAAACCCAGTAAGAGAATCTGAGAATGTAATTGTTGGTTCAATGACAACATATCATACCTTGTATTTTCCCGACTTTAAGCAGCCCACCCGGTAGTCTGAATAGCTTTGACTCCAATGAAAATTAAAGACAAAAACCAGGTCTCCTCTTTCAAAGACTATAACCCGATCACCTTCGTCCTTACGTGATATATATTGGTGTTCAGAGGTCATGAACTGCAGCAGGAATTAATCAATGAATTATTTTTATTACAAAGATAATGTTTAGTAGCATACATTTAAAATAAAGCATATGTTGAGAAGTAACAAAGCAGAGGATGAGGTCAGCTATACTGTTCAGAATAATCAAAGGTATAGCAGAAGATATTGACAAATGTAAGAAACCATCATTGAATTAGAAAGAACGACTCAGTATCTACAGGAATGAATCAATTAGGTAAGGAATTAATTATTTTAGGAATTGACAATAAAAAAGGGTATCCACGAGAATGACACATCACAAAGAAAAAAGCAAGCACTGAGGCAGGTCACCGTCTCTCATACTACCGAGACTTGAAAAGAAGAAGATGATGATGAAAACAAGAGAGGACATTGCTCAACCAATCCCTTTCTTTTGTTGGAATAAAGATAACAACATATTTCACAATCTCCATATATGGATCTAAAGAAGAAAATGGAGAACAGGAACACTGATAAAAAAAATAAAAAAAAGCACGTGTAAAACTTACACCGTAGGTTTCTTCTAGATGCTGCATTGCCCGATCAAATTCTTGCAACCCGTGGTATCTTAAATACTCTGCATCCCCCTGAACATGCATAACCAAAAATATAAAATGAATATAAGTAATCATTACTGGGGATCTTAATATGAGGCAGAAGTTGTTTCAAGTAACTCTCCTAATAATATAGTTTGGACTTTTTATTCTGAAAAAAAAAACAATAAACAGTGACCAAGCAGATATGAAACACAACATTCATGAAAGAGCTTACCAGATCGAATCTACGTCGGCATTTATCAAAACTGAAATTGTTCCCCGGGATTACTTCACCAGTAGTAAGTTTTTGTTCACCTCTTGGAAAATCAATCCACTCTGAACAAAAGAGTAATAAAGGAAATAATATAACTTAATTCCTTGACATTAAACAAATAGAAAGAAGTTTATTTCAACACATCCTTACCAGGATGCCCGAATTCATTTCCCATGAAATTCAAATATCCTTCTCCACCTAATCCCATGGTAATAAGCCTAATCATTTTATGCAATGCAATGCCACGATCAATTGCTGGTGTTGCAGGTCTGTCCACGGCCATGAAGTCGTACATATCCTGAGAATTGTAATATGATGATGTAAGAATCTTGTTACTATAGTTAACAGCACAATTAGGTGGGTGTGGAAATGTAGAAACCAGAAATACAGCTAGGCAGCCAATGAAGTCCTGTATTCAAGCTTGATATGTGAAACATACTCACCAACCAAATCTATAGTTCGAATATAAAGATATCCGCATGAAAAAAAATAGTAAGGCAAAGCTATCCATGTGACATATAGAACCAACATTATTTACATATCATGCTCGTGATTAGTTTGTTAAAGGATTCATGCTGCTACTTGGATCCCCAACCTACCCCTCTACAGGTTTATCTCCATGAAACAAATTATATGGAAAATATACTAAATTGTAGAACTTCATTATCTAACAGAAAAATATAAACTAGACAGTTTCAGGCTATTAATGCATAGCATATGCATCTGCCACATTGCATATAGGACACAACCCTTAATAGTCAGTACTGCTCGGAAAGAGGGAAAAAAATTCCTAACCTTGTCCATTAGCCAGAATGCTATTGTCTTGTCACCCACTAGAGCTTGATCATGACTTTCAGCGTATGATACACACTTTTCTAGCCACCTTCTATTGGTAAGAGTGTGGATTATATCACCCATCTGCCAATATTCATCCGGTTTCCTGCGTGCAGTGAAGATAAAAGGTAAATATTGTCTTAAAAAAATCATGTGCATGTAACAAGTATTCGACAAGATATATCATGTCCTTCCGTCAAGACAGATATATGAAATGCATGATTGTGTATAAACATGACCTTTACAATGTCTAAATAGGTGGCAAGGATTTGATTGGCATTGTGTAAATTTTTTATCCTTAACAAGAATAATGAAATTCAGAAATTTTCCTCAATCTAACACTTCTATTTTTATAAATAATCACCACTCCGAAAGAAATTTCGAACAACATTTTCAAGTTTAATAATACGGAATAAAATATTAATATATTATGCAAAACATTGTAAGCCGGTATGTCCTTCATAACCTGAATTTTATTTAACCGCCAAAAAACGAAGGGATTGAGTAGAAACTAAAAACCATTAGAGCAATATTAATAGTTTCTGGAGACATACTGGAGAAGTTCAATCCATTTATCAGCAACTGCCATGTGCAGACGGTAATCAAATCCCACACCACCATCCGGAAGAGGAACGCAGAATGTTGGCATTCCACTAACCTGTAGATCAAGAAGTTTAAAATAAAGATTCAGTCAGCGGATATCTTAGCATTTCTCTAATTAATCTTAAAAAACAACTTCTGGCTGATAAATAGTGATTCTTCAAATCCAATTTTCTGGCTAGTGTTTCCTCTTTTCTATATGGGTTTTTAGCAGTACTCGGTCTTATTTAATTATGATTGTCAAGGTTGAACCACAAGCAAATTCAACAGGGTTAAAGTAAAATTAACTGAGAAAAATCAAGTGATATAATTGGTAATCACGATCTCAAAAGTGTTGCCTGTACAATACCACGCATGATCTTACACCTAACATAATATCATGATCATAAGTAAATACTTCCCAACATTTGCACTAACTGGGAGCTAAGAAGTGACGAGCTGTTGATCATAACAAATTACTAGTATTCTTCATTTACTGCATCTTGATAGCAAGGGTCAATGTCAAGAATCAGAAATTGGGGACTGATTAACGAGTCCTACCCACATAAACGGAGATGGATGAATTATAACGGTGTAGGCAAATACACAAAGGCTTGACATCATTCTAAATGACAACTCACAAGGACCTAAACACTGACATTTCTGATAAAAAGACATATCCTGTAAGTTAGTATCCTTTGAGCCTCCTTATGAGTTACTATGACATTCCATAGAAATCTACCAGGCATGTTTTCCAATAGGCATACATTACACACTAAGTGCGTGGCGGAATATAATTTGAATCTTTCTGGGCATGGTTACTTCCGTGTGAACCACGGAATATAAATAAAGTTGATGTAATGGTATCTCAATATCCAAAACCCAATCAATTGAAGTTCATCAATTTCATTGGAGTGAGATAAATTAACTTACATCTTCACCAATGGTAACAGCCTCAGGGAAGAGCCCATGAATAAGATCGTTAACCAGCATCAAATATACAACAGCATCTACGTCAGTTGTCAAGCCAAAATACTCTTCGTAATTGCCAGTAAAAGCTACCTGCATAGAATACATACAAAATAAATATATCAAATTAGTTGAGTTGGTATCGTAGTATCCTATATAATTTGGTGGCAAAATATAGTAATGTAACAAGTCATTAACATGTAAAATCACTCACAAATATTACATCTAACAGAAATGAAAGCATATGCTACTATGCATCTTTACATATTGATACCACCAAAAACATTCTTTCCGAGGCTGTTTCACCATACCTAATTGATTGAATATCATAATCTTGATTCGTACCCTTATTATTCACTTTCAGCACTAATTAGTTTTCTACTTTGGAGTTAAGCTGTTTCTTTTTATACATTATTACAAGAAACACACTTACATGGAAACTAAAAAAGTGCAAGGCCAGAAAGGATAAGGCATTGCATCTATTACTCAAATGTAAAGAGTACATTCAGCAAGGCTTGGCCAACAAAAAATCTACCGCTGATTCCCAGATTAGTGTCAGGAAACAAGTAGTATGACTCTTATCTATTGTTTTAATCATAATTACAAATAATGAACTTAAATAGAATGGTCAGTTTACTTATTCCAGAAAGACAGAATTAAGTATAAGTTATAAGTTATAAGAGCAAAGAAGATGCCTGCAATCCATGGTGAGTGTACATCATTGATGTCACACCGTCAAATCTGAAGCCATCAAACTTGTATTCTTCCAGCCACCATCTTGCATTAGAAAGAAGAAACCTTAGTACCTACATTAATGAAAATGAGTTAATTGTTGTATTCTACAATAAGAAAGAAAAAATATACACTAAATCCAACTCCATATACAACCCCTAAAAATGTTGCAAGATGAGACATACTTCCCAGCTTCCATAGTTGAAGAGGCGAGAATCCCACATCCAATGATACCCCCGAGGCCCAGAATGGAAGTAATGACTATCAGTTCCATCAAACATGTTCAGCCCGTCCAACACATTATTTGATGCATGGCTGGATACATTCCATATTAGCAAGTAGTTATTAAAATGCACACCAGGATAATAAGATAGAAAATAAACAAAAAATAAAGTTGATAGAGCTCCTAACAAAAGATTCATATAACATAGTAATAAACCATCAAAGAAAATTTAATCAAAACGCATAGATTCATGTACATCACAGCACACACTTTTCCCTTCAAAATCCAATTTTGCATCTGTTCTTAGCATGATATAGTTGGTGAACAAATTTGTGGATAATGACTGGAAAGTACACGAACAGCAATAAGATCATTTTAGTCATCAACAACTTATGACTTGAAATTTTCAGGCAATGGATATTTCCTTTAACATTTTTGTTCAGTATTGAATTCCGTCTACAGGAGACTGACACTAGCAAATGCCTTCAGCCAGATAACTTATAGAAGAGGCATTATAATGGAAGCAAAGAGGCCAACAAGTAAAGTTAGGCTATGGAGTTGTTAGACTCAAGTGAATATATGCATGAACAAACACTTAGAACATGTAGGTGTTTGGCATCATCGTATATGCATAAAAAGAAAATACCACATATGAAAACACCAGTCAGCTAAGCATAGCTATGCTTCCAGCAGGAATAGTTTTTTGCATAACTTAAGTCAATACCTATGAACAATATCCATTAGAACAAGAAGACCTAGCTCATGAGCTCTATCGATCAGAGACTTCAGATCATCAGGAGTTCCACACCGACTGCTAGGTGCAAAGAAGTTTGTGACATGATACCTGTATCACATGCCAATAAAACTGGAAGTTAACTGTATAAGACAACGTGCACCAGAAACCACCAACTAACACATGTTGTAACCTACATTGCATACCCCGGTAATTTATGCAGAGATATGAACTAGCATAAGAACCAAGATTAGTGAACACATGCTTAAAAGAAGAAATTACCCAAAGCTGGCATAGTAGGAATGTTCTTGAATGGCCATTAACTGAACAGCATTGTAGCCAAGCTTTTTAATGCGAGGAAGCACCTCATCTCTAAAATTGGCATATGTGTTTATCATTGGCTTCTGCATCTCAGAATGTCAATGGTAGTGTGAGGATGTGAGAAGGAAATTTGAAAAACTACAACATAGTATAGTATAAAAGAGGGAAAAAGCATAGTAAAATGGCACAACTTTCCCCTGTTGATTGTTTAGCTGATTAGATATAGCATAAAAGGAAGTTTAACATATAATTGAAGTATCAAAATTAGTAAAGGGGGAGGAAAATTGATTTAAAAAATGGATGATTTTGCCTTTAAGAAGTTAAAGAATGAAATAGAAGAACTATCGATTTGCTACTTGAGAAAGAAAAAAAGATATTCATACCGTACTACTCATTCCAACGTGTGCCTCATAAATTCTAAGTGATTTTGGCCTCTTTGGCTGAGGATGTTTGAACACATATGTTTCCTGCTAAAAAGCAGATAAATGCATCACTAATCCTTCACCATATCCACACAGCAAGGTATGGTCTATTAAATAATTATTTCAATGACTGGATTATTCACAACCATTTGGTACCTCTTCTGGTGGATCATAATAGATGCCATTGAATGGGATCTCACCCGGAGCCTGAACAGAGAACTTTATCCAAGCAGGAATTGAGTCTTTAATGCCGGATGGGGTATCCATTCGAATCTACAGTAACAGAACAAGAGTTATTTTGAGAGCGAAGGAGAATCAGTTCAAAATAGTTTGCTACCGTTGCCTAATGATAATTTATATGAAACTGTCATCAGATTGAATTCAAACTCGCAGTTCATCAAAAATAAATTACCTTCACACGGGAACCATGCGGAAGAGATGGAGAACCATCGGCATTATTTGGCAAAAAGATCTCCCAGACACCAAACTCATTCTGCAACCAAAAAAGAAATGAATTTCATAAGATACTTATTTTTCTTTAAGCACTGTAGATGTACCAAAACAAGCCTTATTACAGAAAACTAGTAGGATACAGCCACTAAGTTTTATTACGGAACTAAATATCGTGAACCAAATTGAACTATCTCGCTGTCCATTCTATCCTAGACTTCAGCTAGTGGACATTGTCATCAAATCAATTGGATTTACATTTACAAATGAAAACAGAACATACCCGCGTCATAATATCTGCATTAGGGTTCCAGTTGTTGAAATCTCCAATCAAAGCTGCCGACTGAAAAGTTGGATAATCACAAACATGATGAAAAACAGAAATGACAATGATCATACAACATTTAAACTAGACTAATTATTAAAAATCTTCAATTAAAAGAGTTATGTTTCGAATGAAATGTCTAGACTCTCCATGATGCTTAAATGAAGTAGACCTCAATAACCAAACCAAATTTTGGCATTGTCTATCATATAACTGGAAAATTAATCCTGATGTGTCGTGCAGTTCTATAATAGTTAAAAGTTCAAGTTAACAGAAGCCTTCAGAAAAGAAGAACAGAGAGAGTACACTCTCTGCATTTTTATTAGTTTGAAGAATTTTTGCTATCTATTTTTTAAAGTATCCTGAAGGTTGCAGTTGTGATGACGATACAACAGCAGGGTCAAAATATTTATTGACCATTATTTGTACTAGTATAAAAGCCTCACTATTACCACTTCACTGTCACACACAAACACACACATCTTCCAAGGTGTCAAGATTGACCGGGACTTTAACCTAAACCTGAACTAAATCGGGCCCTGATTTGATAAAAAAAAAAGAAAAAGATGTATCCTTGTTTGAGAATAAAAATCACAAGTATACAGAAGATTTGGGATTTGTGTACCTTAGCTCCAGGTGCCCACTCTCTGTAAGTAATACCTGTTTCACTGAAAACCAGTTGATACTTTTAATAGCAATGCTTGAGTCACTTGAACATAAACAATTTTTGTAAGAGCACCTACAGTGCAGGAGAAAGATGTTTTTTTACTCTTTCTCCTAACTTTAGTCTAATTAGGTGAAAGTTCCAGAGGTGATTAGTGGAGAAATCTCTAACCAAGTCGATTCTTCTATCTTTCCACTAATCAGTAGAAAGCTGACATGGCGCAATTTTATTGATGTGGTCCAATCACCTCTTGACATGTATTTATTAACATCCAAAATCCACTAACATTCTACTAATCAGGTTAAAGCCTATTATGAGACAGTTTCCACTAATTAGGCTAAAGCTCACTTTTTAGCTTTCTCTCTCCTCTAAATAATATTTTTTTTATTCAACATTCTACTAATCTTTAGTCTAATTAGTAGATTTACATTGTGGATGCTCTAAGTACAGGTTTACTTTTAAAGTAAGAAACCACAGATAGTGCATTAAAGTGCAACTCAGTGAACTTGAAAAAGTCACCACTGCAAAACTAGAACAGTGGGTATATGATCATACTCTGCAGTAATTTTCTCTTTCAAGAGCCTAGTTGCATCTAGGGACTGGCTTAATTTCAACGTATCATCAGCTAAACCAAGGGTGAAGAAACAGTTTGAAGTACAACATAGTAAGGGTAAAGTGACTAGAAGTAGGATTTAAAAGGGGAAAGCAAACTATTTGAAAAGGATGACACCGCAAAATGATTCTTACAAATTAAAATGATTCAGAAAAAACAAGTGTATGAAACTGAAGTTCAATATAGCAAGGAGGTTAGACAAAATGCAACAATAAAGTTGGACTAGGGGAGGTCATAGTCATACAAACATAAGAATTTCTTCAAGGGGTTGGTTGTGTGACTAGATAACAGTTAATGCATCATCTACTAAAGCTGAGAGTAAATTACAATGCACCATAATTCTAAAAAATAATAAAATATTCAAATTATCTGATAACTTAAGGATAGCCATAGGGGGTAAGGTATTTAAAGTGTCAAGCTAGGCTGAGCCAGCTCAAACGTAATAAACAAAAACCCAATGACTGAAATGGGTATTATAAACTGATGAAACCCGATCGACTAATTGAAGTAGGAAACAAAAAACTTTAAAATCAGAGCTTTGCAGTATTGTAAGATTGACACTAATAATAGGAGATTACATATGCATTGCAAATAGTATGTGAACATACAAGGTTTCCTTTACAAGTTTCAATCATCAACTCCTCATTTGTTTATACCCGTCACCTAATCATTGAAAGTTAATACAACTGTTGCTTGTGGATCTAAAAAGAATTGTACGCCCTAAAATAGTGCATATATGCAGTAAACATGGAAACAGTATTTTTCATGCAATTAAAGAGAAACAACGCATTAGCATCAACTTGATGACATAAGAAAAGAGTCACACCTTTTAGTGAAACCAAGCTTTTCGTAACCACGGGAAAATGCCTCTAAACCACCTTCATACTTGTCAATCTCCTGACGCATTTTTTTGTAGTGTCCATAACTGTATGTGGCCAATGCGCAGATACATCACGGAATAAATAGGTCAATTTCCCTATGCATGATTCTAAAGAAGTTACTTGTACATCTAGTGTTGAATCAGCTCAACCTTTAACATATACAAATAGAAGACAGAGCAATACTTTTACCGGTAATCAAGATGAGAATGGTAACTTTTCAGAAGAGGATCTATTTCATATATTTTCTGTCCCAACCCAGGTGGGGGAATAGACTTTGGTCTCGTTACACTGATGTCAATGCCTACTTTATCTTCCATCAGAACTGATGTATCCTTGCTTAGAGCTTCATCAACGCCTACATTTGATGAAGACACAGAATCTCGGTCACTATCATCAGCCTCATCCTTGATCTCCTTATCATGTTCTGGTGTTTGATCATCTACACCATTAAGTACCTAAAAGAAGAACCATCCACGCAAAAGCAGACATGAATCAAAAAGGAAATAAGATATAAACAGAAATGACCCTATTAACCAACCAAAAAGCATGCTTCTGAAGATATAGATAGTATGAGAAACTAAGAGATGGTAAACTGTCCAAGATAAGCTTAGTCTTAATATGGATAAAGAAATATACTTATTTTAGTTGGTTATAACAATATCTTCTCTCCTCAGACCCTCAACCTTGTCATCAAGAATAAAATTGTAGGTTTTAGTTTGGAGTAGGAAACATCAGTTTCCACAATCAACTTCCAAATGTCAACCAAATTAGATCAGGAGCCATCCATAGTCGAAAGGAGTATTACGTAGGCAAAGTAGTTATAGAATCCATTGAAGTATCCAAGAGCTGTGGAAATGGATATTCTAGAGCGAAGCATAGGCACCTAGCTATTTGAAACAAAAAAATCTTAAATTGTTGACAAAACTCAGGCTCTACATAACACGGTTATGGTACACTGTTTTTTTTTGTTTGTTATATCACCATATAAAGTAACTCAGCTATTAGCATTAAAGACTCATACAAAAGCATTCAAGTTTCTTAAGTGTACTTTGGTGCATACTAGGGGAGGTACGCTCACAAACCTCGGGATCTTCTAAAGATGTGCCAGGAGTTTCCACCTGATCTGTTGAGGGTAAGGAAGCCCCAACCTGGCCTCCTGGAACCAGGACTTTCTCAGATGCAGAAACTGTTACGGATGGGGAATCAGAATCCTGTGAAGATTTTACAGAACAGATCTTCCCTGCAAACAGAAATAAATTTGTTTACACTATGCAGTAAGAAGTGCAACAAAAGTACTAATCATTTGAGCCTATGTTTGAGAATTCTTACTGAACACATGGAAATACGAATTGCATTTAAGTATGGGATCAAGTCATTTCATTCAAATATAGTGTAACTGTGAGAAATCCAGATATGTTACTGGCTTACTGCGATGCCTGGAAGTTCAAAATATCCCTCTAGGAACCCCCAAACAAGAAAAAAGATTCTTCATCATCACCCATAACCAATAAAAAAAACCATCTCCCCATAATCCCAAATCATATATCAAGGAGAATATCCAACAAAACAGAGTATCCTATGAAACACCCTTAACCACATGTGATATTCTGAACAAAAGTAAGGCAGGGGAAGAAAAATCAACATTAAAGGAATTCTAGTAGTGTGTTAAGTGTTAACCACTGATAATGATGTCAGATTACCACCACATAATTAAGATACTGATCTCCACTTCCACATAGAACTTTCTAAAGCAACCGTATCAGAAGAATATGCATGGAAATCCTCTGTCTGGACCCGGCTATTTTTACTTGAGTGCTATGCTAATTCCTGCCAGATGCATCAGTATCTATAAGAATCCATACTCCATGGTGCCTTTCCTTTTCCTTGGCCTTGCACCTCACCCTTAATTTTGCTATAACCAGTAAACTTTCTTCAACAGTCTCCTGTGTCGACCATGTCCTCGCCCCAATACCTAGCGCAGACTCATTCCAAGGTTGAAGCATACAACTTCGTTTCCAAAATCCATCACAAACCACAGGAAATTTCTCTCCAATGGTTGACAGGCTTCATAAAGGACAAAAAGGAAGTTCAATTTTCACATTTCCTTGAAAGCTTACTTGTCTTCAAAATTACTTTACCAAAAAGGTACTATTTATCTTTCTTTCATTTTCATCTGAACAGGGACAGTGACAATGATAATTTTTCATCTCTTCGTATCCCACTCAGACTCCGCCACTAATTAGTGAATTGTACAAAACAGAAACAAAATTTCAAAGAGAAACAGCAAAATGAAATTAATTCTTGCAATCCAAATACTCCCCATTCACCACTGGAGGCAGTCATAAACCCAAAATACCCCAGCTTAGCTCAATTGAGCATTTGAGCTCCACTACCTAGCTATTCAGCTGCCGTGAACTGACAGTAGTAAAGCCACTTATACTCAATTACGCAAGCTCCATTGAAATTCAACAAACATAAATGACCGAATACACATCTAATCAAAACCAAATATCTCTTCTGTTCACACTTCACAGCCATCCAAAAATTCAATGAACTTACATTTCAAACTGAATCAGAAAGCAATGCACAATGACATATGCCTAAGAATACAGAGTACAGCAAAATCAACCAACGAGCCACGATTCGAGCTCAAAATAAGCAAAAAAAGAGCATAGATCGATGTAAACGTAATAAGACGGAGAAGAGACAGTACCAGAAAGCGAGTTCTTCTTCGAGAAAATAGACAGAGAAGTGGCCCTGCGATCTCCATAAGAGCTGGACAGAGCCAACGACGACGACGAAGACTTGTAGACAGAGCCGACGGCAGGGAATCGAATCCCCGGCAGAGTATACACCATCGCTCTCTGCTCCTAGGGTTCGGATCGAGAGAAAGCGCGAGCAAAATCGGCTCCGAACCAGATCTGGGAGAGAGAGTGATGAGCTCAATGCGCCGGGAGGCGAGAGAGAGAGAGAGAGAAAATATCACCGTTCGTGACACTTCACTTGAGGCCACTGGTGGGTGGTACGTGTGAATGGGAGAGCTTTTGCATGGGGATGGGGTGAGTGGGACCCACATAAATCCTTCTCGATCGTCCATCTTGAGGGGGCTGGTATTCTGTGCGGGCCGCCACATGGGCCTTCTGGTGCTACAGATCAGGAATGAGCGGCCATGAATTGGCGTGTCATTGTTTGTCTGTATCTTACTCATTGTCGAGAAAAAGGAACTTTTTAACCATGTCGCATGTGAGTAAAATTTTTAAAAGTGAATTTAATTGTTTTAATTATTATTTTTGTAATAAATTGTTTTAATTAATTTGTCTTTAATTATATAATTCAAATCATGCGTTATTATTTATTTATAATGGGAATTTAGATGCGCTAAACTGCGTCATCAGTCCTCTTATTTAGGTTTAATTTTAGACGTATACGGTACGCGAGCTATGTTTAGTGAGAAGCTGGCTATAAAAATTTATTCTTATCAAATCTAGGTTTTGTAAGAATTTTTACCTTAGTCGTTCATCAGTTGTTTATCTATATCTATTGATTGATATATAAAATTAACGACATTTATATTTCAAAAAAAAAAGTAACGGATCAATTCCAAAGTGAAACATGTAAATTTATCAGCA
>JAYMSW010002401.1:0-13953 GCA_036897725.1 Erodium texanum | reverse complement strand
TCGTCTGATTTTTGGCGTCAGTTTTGTCTGGATTTAGGTGCCAACTTTGGCTGGATTAGATGCGCATCTATTACGCCTTAAGTCATTGTTGTTAGGTCTAGTCCGATTTAAAGCAGCAGGCTGTAGGAATTTGTTCCTACCAAATCTAAATTTGTGAGGATTATTACCTTGGTCGTTTAAAAATGGTCACGTATATCTCTTGCGGCAATTTTTTTATTTATAAAAAAATAAATAAAACATCACACTAAAGATTTTTTATTTTTATTTTTAAAAACATTGCACTATAAAAGAGATCATGTACGAGAAAATAAACTATAAGTTAAATAACAATTTTTGTTGTTGAAAAGATTGTGGATTCGAATTTTATTGAAAAAATTAAATTACAGCTCGTAAAAAGAAAGTGATGATTTCTGAGAAATTATTAGATTTTTATTAATGGGCCCATGTTTTCTTTGTAACGGGCCGAGCCGTCCCGTGTCGGCCCACGTTGAAGGCGCGAACGACGGACATTTTCGTGAAATGACACGTGTCAATGGTCATAACGACCTTCAGATGTGTCGTTTCGGTTTTCTTCCGTCTCACTCCGCTTGTGAACGGCGCTTCCTCCATCACCTCTGCAGAGCAACCCTAGATAGTGGCAACCGGCGCTCGCCGTCCCGTCGCCATTGCGGGCGCCTTTCCCGGCGCCCCCCGCCCCGTCGCCGCCGCCGTTTCGAATCATCAAGCTACGGAGGTTCATATTGCAGCTCGTGAGCTCTCAGCGTAAGAGAAATGGCAGTGTTCCGAGCGAGCAACTGGTTATCGAGAAGCTTCTCGACTGTTTCTTCAAATCCATTGCGGGTTTGTGTGGTTGGGAGCGGACCCGCTGGTTTCTACACTGCCGAGAAGGTAAATGCTTACACAAAAGCTATACGGACCTATTCCGAGCTCAATTTTGTTTTGTTAATGTGTCTCCAATTGTGCTGTGTTTGAATTTGGTCACTAGATGCTGAAGAAACACGAAAATGCTCTAGTTGATATCATCGATCGATTGCCTACACCTTTTGGATTAGTGCGCTCTGGAGTGGCACCTGATCATCAAGAAACAAAGGTGAGAGTATGATGCAATTTTGTTGTCGTGTACTGTTGTTCATGTGAATTTTCTGTAGTATGCATCAATTGTATGTGGAGTGTAGTTGTTAAAGTGATTGAAGAATGTAGACAAACAGAAGTTGAATCACATTTTGTTTGTCTACATTGTATGGAAACTCTTCAGCATGATCGAGTTATGCACAACTAATATTTCTTAATGAAATAAATGTGATTATCTTGGTTGAATTGAGTTTACAAGAATTATTGCAACAGGTTGTGGTCAATCAGTTTTCTCGGGCTGCACGACATGAAAGATGTTCCTTCATTGGGAACGTCACTGTTGGATCCTCCATTTCTCTATCTGAGCTTCGTGAGCTCTACCACGTGGTCAGATTCTTTTTCTGGGTGTCTTAATATAATGATAATGGTACTTTGCTTGTTCTGTGTATTTTAGATGTTCCTCACAGTTTGAGCTATGTTACATGTTGGGCAGGTCGTGCTTGCTTATGGTGCTGAAAGTGATAGAGCTCTTGGTATTCCAGGAGAAGTATGTGGATAATTAAATATAATGGGCTATTCTCGAGTGCTTCATAGTAGAACTAATGGTTTAAAATGGTCTTTAACATTAGTTCTCATCTGTTGCAGTTATAGTTGCTTATATGTTTGTTTGTATATTTTGCTGTAGAATTTAAATGGGGTTCTCTCAGCCAGAGAATTTGTTTGGTGGTACAATGCTCACCCAGATTGCAGAAATTTGGATCCTGACTTGAAGAGCACTGATACAGCTGTTATTTTCGGTCAGGTATTTTTTATCATAGGAGCAAAGGTACAAGGAGAAACTTAATAAGGTTGTAAGTTAAGTTGGAGTATTATTGTCATGGTGACTGTAACTGATAAATGATCAGTTCTAGAATGGTTTTGATTCATAGTAATTGGTAAAATTGAAGTTTTTTTAATCTTTGTTAGTGCAAAAGAATCAGAGTGCTTTGAAATGTTTCCACTCTCAAGGGGGATGCATAATTAGAAGGTCATGAACTATATAGAAGCTAGCTTATGTGAATTTAGTGGGATTAATTACACACTGTTGCTTTAATCCAAATATTAGAGCTAAAGAAAAGAGTATTAACCATAAGCCATGTTTATGTTCAGGGAAATGTGGCTCTTGATGTTGCACGCATCCTTCTAAGGCCAACCTCTGAATTGGCAACAACGGATATTGCCAGCCATTCTTTGGCTGCTCTGGAAAAGAGCTCCATAAGGTTACTTGTAAAATGGGATAGATTTGTCTCTTCTTTAGCGCTTATTTGTATTTAATGATATACCATACATAATTGTAGGAAAGTTTATTTGGTTGGGAGACGCGGACCAGTCCAAGCAGCTTGTACTGCAAAAGAGCTGCGTGAAGTTCTTGGTAATTTTTAATCTATGCATCTAACTTGATGCTAATCTTTGTCTCTATCTCTCTCTGCAATGCATATTTGGGTCATATAGTTAGGGAAATGATGGTACAGGGTATTTCCCACTTTGGGGGTTAAATAAATTTCACGGCTCATCCAATCAATTCCTGGTCATTTCACTTTATTTTTTAAGGCATACCATGCTATAAGTGAAAAAATAATTATATATAGACCTCCTAAACTGTGAAACTCAGAAAGTTGCTCACATCTATTTGCAGGTATCAAAGATTTATTTGTTAACATACAGGAAACTGACTTGCATACAACTGCAGCAGACAAGGTACATTTCTTACCTCAGTCACTTTTGTGTCTGTTCCTCTAACTCTACTATTCATGATGTTCTATTTATCGGTTTGCAATAAAAATAAATGAAGAAAGGAAAAGGGAAATTGTGGCTTGTGCTAAGTTGCCATCTTTTTTGCTTAGTTCCACCTGGTAACATATAAACAAAAATACTCCGATCAAGCTATTAATGTTTATTTTCCGGCCATATCTTGTCCTTTATATTAATGATATTTGTATCTCAATGTTATCATTTGGCAAAGGAAGAAATGAAAAATAGTCGAATTAGGAAGAGGATTTATGAGTTGCTCTCCAAGGCTGCCACCTCAGGACCCTCCCATTCCAGTTCAGGTCAACGTGAACTCCACTTTGTTTTCTTCCGGAAGCCGGATATATTTGTAGAGTCAGATGACAGGAAAGGCCACCTTACTGGTGTGCGCTGTGAGAAGACTGTTCTTAAAGGTAACTACTCCTTTCAAGTATGTATAAATGCATTATAATTTTACCATTCATGTCACTTTTGTTAGTTCCTCTGGTCTGCATGCCAAGTTGGCTAGGTAAATTTACAATTGTGAAGGAGTCTTTCAAAGTCGTGCATAAAACAAATATATTTCTGTCGTTTGATTGGACTTCCAAGTACCGGTTATGAGGCATAATTTTGTTTAATTGGTTTCAACGTGTAGCTGTTGATTCTGGAAAACAGATTGCAGTGCCTACCGGACATTTTGAAGACCTTGACTGCGGGTACTTTCTACCAAAACTTTGTACATTTGTTAAATCCAAGTCAAACGCTCTTGATTGCCAAATCAAAAGTCAATGCAGCATTATCGTTTTGCTCTCCTTTTGCAGGTTAGTGCTAAAGAGCATAGGTTACAAATCAGTACCAGTCGATGGTCTACCTTTCGATCATAAACAAGGTAAGAATAAAGTCATCTCCACCTATAAGTATCAAGTCACATCGCATAACCTTACTCATGATTTTGATGTCTTCTCAATCTCACCAGGTGTGGTTCCGAACAGCAGTGGTCGAGTTGTTAGTGATACCTCAGGAGATCAAGCTGTTCTTGAGAATGGCTTGTATGTATGCGGGTGGCTGAAGAGAGGACCGACCGGGATCATTGGCACAAACCTTTATTGTGCTGAAGAAACGGTAAGTAAGACATAACTATTAAATCATGGTAAATGACAGTGCTTTGAGGCTGATTATGTAAAATCAGCTCAACTGAGTAAGTAGTGTTATGACGTGGCAGGTTGAGAGCATATCAGAAGACCTCGAGCGAGGAGTCATAGCATCTCCAAATAGCTTGGCTAAGCCCGGGAGGGAGGGTCTCCTCCATTTGCTGGATGATCGGAATGTGAGGGCCGTTCCATTCAGTGGATGGGAAAAGATCGACTCTGAAGAGAAGAGGCTCGGGAGTCTGAGAAACAAGCCCAGGGAAAAGTTAGCGACAATGGAGGAGTTGTTGAGTGCTGCATTGCAATGAATCAGACAATCAGTCACAACAAAAGGATTGGATTAGAAACTTCTTTTTGAAAGGATTAATGTTAAAACCTTTAGAATAAGGTTGGAAAATTTCTTGATTCTTGAAAGAAAATGCATATTTGCATTTCAATGTTGAATTTGGTACACAGAGCAATGCGAGAAGTGCATTTGTCCTTGTTTATGAATTGCGAACGTGAAATGTGACGGTTGGCTTGAAATCTGATTGAGTTTAATATTTAGGAAAATAGTAAAAAAATGATTTTTAAGTTTTGGGTTCGAACATATCGGTTTCTTAATGTTTGAAGTGGAGAAGATATTTGACCCTAACTTTTTTATAAGTTAATCAAATCTGACACATCCTTACAATTGACCAAGCGTTTTTTTTATTATCATAAAAGCTATTTTTATCTAATGTTAATTTCGACAAAACTATAGTTAACATATAAATAAGAGTCTCACTAAATAGTGAACTATTATTTTTTGAAAAGAAATAGTGAACTATTACTATACAAACAAAAAACCATTTTTATCTTAATTTTAATCGTTTTTTACCGCTAATAAACGGTCAATTACAAATGTCAAAGCCTACCAAGACTTAATCGGTCGTTTAGTCCAGCGGGAAAATAAAATATAAAAGGCGCACAAGTAGTTTCTGTTCAACAGTATTTGAGTGAAAATAAATCGCGTGTTTGGATTTTTCAGATTTGAGATTCAAATCGGACCTATCAGGTAGAGAAATGAGCAGGAGGGTTTCGATTGCAGTTTCTGATCGGTGGAATTAACTGCTCTGCTGTTCTGGAAATCGGAAGTAAGTTCTTCGCTTCAAATCAGTGTCGATGCGATTGATTCCGCGAAAATCTGTCGTTTCCGTCTTTGTTTTGTCTTTGATCTGTGTTGATTTGATTCTGTGGTGAATGTGAATGATTGTGATGTGCCCTACGATATGTTTGTCTTCATGCTTTGGTTGCTGCCATTTGTAGACTGTGATTTTGTTGTTTTTCTTCACGGGCTTTTTTTCTGTATGTGCAATTTGGTGGTCCCTAGTTCGAAGGAAAATTCGATTTATCCTTTATGCTGTTCATGATGATAAAATTGACTCTGGAGTATTGCGTTATGACAAAACAATGGGACTTTGAGGAGTATATTTTGTCAATTGTATGTGAAATGGGCATTCAAGTACATGAAATTAGGGTTAACAGTTTGTGAATGGGTCCTAAATGTGCATAAATTGTTGTAAAATTCTGTTTTGAACATGGAATTTGTTTTAGTAATCAAATTAGTTGGGTGCGTATGAGACCTTGGCTTTTCTTCAATATTGTTCTGGTCTTTTGAGTCCAATGGAGGAACTTCAGCTTTGTTGGTGGCTTGCTCAATTCAGATTGACATGAAACTAGAACCCAGGTTTCTAATTAGCTGTCTATGCTTAAGCAGGCCAACTGGTTTGCATGCAGTGGCTAGAATGTACTCCTGCATGTATGCCTAATTAGTGTTAACGTGTATCGTTTGTGTGGAACCAGTGATCTAATTTTTCTTTTTCGTGGTAGAAATTATTGAGAATAGTTTTAGAATGCTTTGACATGGCCTTTTATTTGTCATAGAGATCCTAAGGAATATCCATGTCATTGTCAGCCACATTATCATGTACAGACACCAATATGGAGTGAACTTGTAGTGGCATATTAATGAACTTACATGTCCTTATTTGTGATATGATGTGCCACATTGGAAAGATGCAGCTCTTTAACCATAGATGATGCTTGAAATTCCGCAGTGTCCAATGCGGGCACACCCTAGTAACATATTTGTACCATTGATTGGTGTGTCGAAGCATCTGCTTCCGTAGCATAGTGGTTGTGCGTTCGCTTAGTAAGCGAAAGGTCGCGAGTTCAAACCTCGCCGGAAGCTGAATCAAAATAATTTTTTTTTTATTTAGCGCACCCACAATCTATCCTACACTTTACATAGTTCAGACCTGGCCGAAAACTATATACAGTTATATCGTGTTTTGTTTTACATATAGCTAACATGGGATTTGCATCTTGTTCCTTTTTCCCTTTCTTTTCTAAGTTCTGAAATATATTGCTTTCATTTTAAGAATGAAATAAATATTGCATTGTTCAGTTCTATGTTGGATAAGATTTGTGTGTACCCAATTTATTTAGATATATGGCAGGATAGACCTTGGGTATGCACTGCATCTAAAGTGATTTAATTGATGTGGGACTAATTTCATTTACCCTCCCAAAACTCTCCCTCACATGCAATCCTCACTTCTTCTATTATTTGGTGGGTTCAATACTTGCACAGTCGGGCCATCTACGAATTTGTGATCTGACACTTAGGGACATTTAACCCTTCCAACAATATGTTATAGTCATCCTCACATTGGCTACAGAAACAGTCATATGTTATGGGTTGGTGTAATACAGCATCTGCTTCTGTAGCATAGTGGTTGTGCGTTCGCTTAGTAAGCGAAAGGTCGCGAGTTCAAACCTCGCCCGAAGCTAAACCAAACTGTTATTATTATTATTGTTATATAGCTTACCTGAACCTTGCTTCATGTTCTTCCTACCTTCTTTCTGTTGGTTGGAATGCTAGAATTGTTTGTTTTGATTTAAAGAATCGAAGAAAACTATGAATATCCTGTTACATGTTGGACTCCACAAAATACTTTTTCGTGTGTTCATTTACATGTGTAGGATCCTGATTCCCAGGGTATGCAGTAAATGCAAATATGATTCTGTATCTTATTGGGTTTTGTTTATTTGGTTTCTAGGTGAAGTTGAAAGTAGCTCTTTGGCTTGGCAGAAACTGTAATAAAGAGTATGGAAAGTAAAAAGTCATAGGATCTAATGCCACCAACACCAGAAACAAGTTTGGTAAGCAAGGTAAGAGAACACATTTTGTTTTGATCCATGTATTGCTTAAACATGCTAAATGTGAATTTGAGCTTTCCTATTGTCTACAATATTTACATATGCTCTGGAAAGAAACAAAATCATTTGGTCATCCTCTTATTGATGTGGGTTGACATGTTAGAAAGTTCTGACCCTTCCAATCCAGAAGTAGAAATCCATGTTCTCATTGCATACCTATTGAAATAATAGCGACAAGAAATAATAGCTTCCGTAGCATAGTGGTTGTGCGTTCGCTTTGTAAGCGACAGGTCGCAAGTGCGATCCTCGCCGGAAGCTTATTTGTGTTTGTCTTGACATCCTGTATTCCTGATTTTATTTCTTCCATATGTTATAAAAGCTCAAATGATAGACAATCAAATCTATTATTTTGCCTTCAATGCCCGCAAAATTAGTCCTGAAACATAAAATTTCAATCTATACTGTGTGGTCGGTTCCATGCCACCTGATCAACCATATGTCTGATGTGCACCTTCGCTACATGATTCATTTGACTATATGATGACCCATTTAAAACAATTAAGGGTCTTTTATTTCTTTTTAATTTCCTACATATTGGCTTTTTAACTTCCTCTTTGTGCTGTCTCCTATCTCTTACCAGAATTTTTTTGGTCTGATTAGGACATTCTATAACAGCTCCTTGTATGGTTTCAGTAGCACATTACAGGACACATGCATGAGTGGTTTAGCTGCTTCTTTTGCTCTTCATAGAGAAAATTTGAACTGCATCATTGAATCATTAGTTTTAGTTTGATTTCTAGCTTTACTCTAACTGCATAATTAAATCTTAGCAAGTTTTAGATTTAATTTGATAAATTTAATGAATTTTGTTTTCAGAAACTGAGGTGAGGATTCTACACTTACATTTGATAAATTTTGTTTTGAGTTTTGTTGTGTAGGAGATGGAAAAATTGAAAGGTTGGTGTTAGGGGTGAAAACTTAGTGTCACTCTGTGACTGTGACCATCAGTTTGATTTTTATTTATGGATGAAGCAAAAGTGGGGTAAAAGTGTAAAACCGGACTAATGAGGGGCAAAACTGAAAATTCAGAAAATGAAAAAAAAACAGAGAGAAGCGACAGAGACAGAGCGAACATCGCCGTCGGCGCGCAGTGACGAATCTAGCACTCGCCGCCGCGCTCATCTTCTCCATCCCCCTCGCTCAACCCTGACACGATCAACCGGAAGCACGTAAATAGAAACGGCGTCGTATGGGAAGAGAGTTTTAGAGAGCTGTGAACAGAGCGGAGAAGAGAGAACCGTAAATGGAGAAAAATTCGGCAGCTTTCGCTATAGAATGGAGTATTGAGCTCGAGAAAGCTCTTCGCTCCAGAAACCCAGGTCACGATTCTTCTGAATTACACACACGTTTGTCTTCTTATGACGTTTCAGGTCGTTGTGTGCAAGCCATACATAGAATCGGGTCGAGACTCAAGCGTTGGAGCCGAGAACCAGAACCCACAATGGCTTCCTCTCGGATGCTGGGGTTGATTTCTGGGGGAGACAGGCTCTTTGCCAATACCATCCTCCTCAGGCTCGCAGATGCTTTTGGGTTGGGTGACAAGAGTGTCAGGCTTGCTGTTGTGAAGGTTTTTAGGTCTGAGCTCAGGAACTGTACTGGTAAGGGAAGGAAAGGGAATGGTGGGCTTTTGGGGAAGGCAACAGTGCAGAACCAAGCTGTGTTATTGAGGAGAGTGAAGGCTGTGTTTGATACAGGGGACGCAGAGTCAAGAGCTTTGGCTCTGGTTCTGTTTGGTTGCTGGGCCGATTTTGCCAAGGACAGTGCTCAAATTCGACATTTGATACTTTCCTCCTTGGTTTCTTCTAATGATTTGGAGGTAATGTCAATGCCTTTTACAATCAAGTGATACTCTCAATTCAACCTAAACAAATGTACATGGGTGTTAGAGCAGATGTTCTGATACTTTGATACTATTTGGTGTTACTTTCGACAGGTCAAAGCATCTCTCTATGCTGCAGGATGCTTCTGTGAGTTATCAGAAGACTTTGCTCTTGTTGCTTTAGAAATGCTGGTTAACTTAGTTTCATCATGTGAGATATCCTTTGCTGTAAGGTTGGCTGGAGTGCGGATCTTTGCGAAGATGAGGAGCTCGTTCTCTATTGCAAATAGAGCTTACAAGGTTATGCATCTCTTCTGATTCTGCTCCTATACTCGCTCTCTCCCTCTGTACATAACTGCTTATGTTTGATGTTTGTTACTTAACAATATTTCATTGCAGACAGGTTTAAAGCTGGCTTTGGATACCTTAGAGGAGGATTTTTTGGTTGCATTGCTGGTTTCACTCTCAAAACTTGCTTCTAAATTGTTCGTTTTGATACCCGATCAGGTAGATATTTATTGTCTATAATGATTTGGAGTGCATATTTTGACAGTTCAGGAATTCATTTGAAGATATGCTTTACAGTTACTTTTACCAGTCATTCCTTCATCAGAATAGAAATGAACTGAAAATGAGTGTTGCATTGGGAGATTATATGTTGTCTAGTAGGAACAAATGGACTGAATTTGTGTAAAGAAAAATTCTTCTTTTCTGTTTCACATCAATAAAATATTGATTCTCAACTGTCTTATCACTTTTGACTTCTGGATTCAGGTGGAATTACTTCTCTCATTTCTTTCCCAAGAAAGAACCTTGCGTTTGAGAAAAACAGCCATAAGATGTATGCATTTCCTTCTTCTACAAGGGGTCGTGTATGTTCCTACTAGTGGACACTTTATTAGTACTTTGTTCAGCACTCTTGATGAACCCAAACTTTCATCAGCATTACAGTGCCAAGTCCTACAGATTTTGCAGAAGGTAATCTTGAGCTTGTACAAATCAACTTTTCTCTTATCTCTGGTATTCAAAATTTATCAACTATTTTTGGGCAATTGCAGATTCTTTTGCACGAGCTATGTATTTTACCATGCAAGGAGATGCAAGAATTTACCAATCTGCTTATTACCGTTCAGAGTGCATCCCAATCTCCAATCTTGTCAAAGAGCTTCTCTGCCATCCATGTTATGGCCGATATATCAAGCAAACTTATGAGCAGACCAGAAATGGTATCTCATAGCATTTGCTCCTCCTTTGAGCCGATGCAGCTTATTTTGTTAATTATTAAACAGATGACTTTGTTGGTGAAGCCATTCCTGGATCGTGATCACACAGAATCTCAAGCATATCAATATGTGCAAAGCCTGCTTCATATTCTTCTTTTTCTGGTAGGTGAACATCCAAATCTGGCTACTTTGGTGCTGGATAAAGCTAATTCATTTGTTGGGCATATAGTAAATTTGCATGATAGTGTTGCAAAGCAAGAAGGCTTATTGGTTAGTGATATCAAGAAGTTAAGAGAAAAAAGCTTAATCATCACATCAAAACTCATATGTCATGTCTACAAGTTCTTGGTGGCTTGCCTTGAAAATCTCAATGAAGCTGGAGCTATTACCACTGAAATTTTCGACAAAACCAAGACCTTAGTCGACAGTGTACATGGATGCATCTTATTTGATGGATATATGAGAACATATTTCTCAATACTGCTGCATTCTCGAATAATTTGGGGTTGTGTTTTTAATGGGAATAAGGGAAATTACAATTTTGATCCCTTGGTTGAGCAAGAGGTCTTATCTCTCAAGTTTGCTAAGACGTTGATAGAGGAGGATCACTGGCATGCTTATAAGGCCGGGACATATGCTGCTTGTCAGGGCTCATGGTTCACAGCTACTTTTATACTTGGACAGTTGATTTCTAAGGTTCAGTCTGATTATTGTCGCTGCTGGTTAAAGTCACTGGCTCAGTTGGCTCACTCAGAGAGTAAATTGCAACCGCTTCTTCTACCAAAAGAACAGTCTAGTTCAGTGGCTTTGTTTGAGGTAATCAAAACCTTGGCCATGCACTTGAAGGGTGATTTCAATGAAATTGACCAAGATAGAACTAGGAATATCAATATGAATGCTCCTGAGCTAAGTAAAACCCTTGCTGGTGCTCACCGTGGGATTTGCTCTTCTGGGGAATATTTAGACACCGCTTTCACTTCAGGCCTAGCATTTTGTTTCCAGAAATGGTTCTTGGCTCTAAGAGCTAAGGTGCTAGGAACAGCGGTGGAGATACTTGAAATTGGTGATCAGAACATAATTAGCAATGTTGAGTCCTTAAAATCATTGCAACAAAAATCTTTTCGATTGAAGAGGCTAGCGTGTGAATATGATCTGATGGCCATATCTTTTATCGGCATGGACAATAAAAGCTCAAAAATCATTTCGGCACTTGCACTCGGTTGTTCACTATTGGCCTTCAGTACCGGTTTCTCTCTTTTCATCCCAATTCTACCTGCTCTAGAATCTACTGAATCATGTGATCCAGAGAACTCAGAAGATTGTTTAGAACCAGTTCTGCTTCAGAACTTAATTGGACGGTTGAAGCATATAGATTGTGAAACTGGTAAGACTATTAGTTTGCTCTTAGAGGTCACTGGACAACTCAAGAACTGTTTACACTTGCATTCTAGAAATCAATTCCTGAGCAACGGTTCTGAAGCCAGACTTATCCAAACCATTTGCAACCATGCCATTTCACGGGTGGCTTGCTTGCATAACAAGGCAACCTTGTTGCAAAATGAAGATTTACTATCGAAAATCACCAGTGATGGTCTGCAACTTCTATTGGACATTGTTCTGAAATGGATTCACATACCATTTCAAATTCCAAAGTACTTCCTCAAAGTAAGGTATGTCAAATAGTTTTAACACATCCCAAATCTGAACTAATAATTCATTTGTAGGAGTGTGATACATAATCAAGTTCTGGCCCATCTATGGATCTTCTGTATGATCTAGATTCTAATTTTTTCAAGTTGATGTCAAAATGCAGGCCTTGCATTGGGTCAGAACTCTTTGCCTCCAGTGCAGAAACTAGCAACTCAAACTCGATATTGATCTCATCAGGCTCTCACCTGCCTCTAAATCTCTGCCTACGGGTCAAAAACTTGCCATCAGATCTCCAACCTAGATTGACCAAGTTCTACTGCATACTTTCTTGTAGATCATCCTCACAAACATCAAAACCAAGTGGAGGCAGCGAGGAACAAGAAGAGCAGGCATATAAACCTTGGGAAAGTGACAACTTGGTAGAGATGAATGAGAAGCTGCTAAGGTACGTTACAGATTGTTCGAAAAAGATCAATGGTGAGCGTCACAGAACTGATGAAGACGAAAGGGTTGTCGTTAACACATTTACACGTTTCCAAGTGAATGAGAGAGGAGAAGGGTTCTCAAGTTGCTTGCTTGATGTTTCGAATTTCCCAGTAGGGTGTTATAGAATCAGATGGCATAGCTGTTGTGTAGATGATCATGGTTCTTATTGGAGCCTCTTACCTCTGAATACTGGACCTGTATTTACGGTTCATTGATTTTAAGCTGACATTTTTTTTTTTAGTGTTGAAGCTTGACTAGGTTTGGTTTGAGATTGGAGATGTGGAAGGGCATAGTATTGAAGAAACCGGATTTTAAATATGTCTTGAATCAGTCTGAATCACTTCACCGATCTGTGTTCTGATTGCGGGTTTAGGAGTGGGTCCCAGGACAGAGGTATCATTCTATTGGGCTTTAGTTTCAGTAGTAGATCAAATTCGACATCATTTGAATTTAAGATTGTTTGCACTAATATATTCGAGTCCAAAACTTATTTTTGCTATTCCCCCGGTATATTGTGATTTCAAATTGTTGAAATCTTGATATGATGGTTAGATTGTAAATTCCATAAAATATACCCATAAAAAAACTACAAATTAGTTAATTTTAGTTTTAAACCATCCATAAACCTCAGACAAAAAGATCCGAAAATCAAAGAGAAAGGACAGTTAAAAACAGATCCGTAACAATCAGAACATATATTCTGAGGAGAAAAAAAAGGATCCGAACACGCTTGCTTGGAATGAACAAGACATCAAAAATTGCAGCTTTCCTATGATTCCTTTCTCTCTTTATGATTAGCCATTTCAATTTTCTCTTCTCTTCTCCTCACATTTTCCCAGCATCCAAACATCATATCTGCCAAGACCCTCTGCTACGTCCTTCTTTTTCTCAGCGATTTTCCCTGAAAATCCGAGAAAATTTTGGCTCTCCGTGTCGCCGTCCCATCGTTGTCTCCGATTCCTCTCCCGTGTGGATCCTGTCACCCGGCGCATTTTAGCCATCACGGCGCACTTTAGCGCACACCGATTTAAAATTATTTATTATTATTTTGTTTTCGGTTTTCAATTTTGTCCGGGGAATAAAGGGGAGGGGCATTATTGGAAAGTTTGTCGAGGACTTTCTGTGACTTGTCGGGGAAAAAGGTGTGTATGGATATTTTTAAAAATAATAAAAATGGAAATAATTCCTGAAAAGAATAAATTCTTCTTTCTTTTTTTCCAAAAAAAATAAAAATAAAAACGGAACATTTGAACAGTCCCGTTTTGTCTTGACAGGAAGAGCAGCTATTGTTTATAGCTTTTGCTTCAAATTTGTTTCTCTGTTTATATATAATTGAAGAAAAAGCTGTGCCTTTTCTTCATTTGCAGCTGTTGCAGATTTAACGGTGAATTGTTTATACAGAAATCAGACCCGAACCCAGAAGCTTCTCTTTGTTCATCGCTCTCTTCTTCTTCTTGTTGATGCTATTTGGTTTCTACAATCTGTGTGGTTTTGATGTCTGTGTCTGTGGAGCATGATTTCGAGGCCACCGAGCTGAGGCTGGGCT
>JAYMSW010002400.1:0-13957 GCA_036897725.1 Erodium texanum | reverse complement strand
GTGGGAGATCTGGTCATCCAGATCTACCGCTTCAGGCGACGGCCGGGGCTCGACCGTGGGATAGCTGGTCTCCGATCGGCGTTCAAATCGGTCGGAGCTCATCAGTTGGCGGGGCCTCCCTACCTATCCCTTCCCGTGGAGTCCAGAGGAGCAGCTTGGGAGTGGTTGATCGGTGTCACTGTGCAGGAGCTGGCCTGCCGGTGGGTCTTGTCCAGATTCATCGGAAAATAGTGTTGGCGACTGTCAGTGCCGGTGGGAAGTCACCGGTTGCTCAACCAATACACCGCCGGTTTTCCCTGCGAGTCTCAGATCTCGGCTTTTGGATCCTATCGCCGTCACCCACAAATAAGCAATTGCAGCTGGAGGAAGCTGCAAGTTCGCTGTCGGCTCAATCTGAGCTTAGAAGAGTGTGGGGTAGCTGTATCGGGCAGTCCAGATCTGAAAGATGGCATGAGATACCACGAAGGGAGGTCCAGAAGTCTGAGTTCATATGGTTCGCTTGAGTGTGGAAGTATTGGTGCAGGCGATAGTTCTTTCGTATTATGTATTTAGGTATTTTGAGTGTTTGTGGCCAGCTTTGGCTGGTTGTAGTGTCAATTTTAGACTGGTCTTGATGTCGACTTTGCTAGTTTGTGTGCCAGCTGCGTAGTTGATTATGCATGCTTCGATTGATGGTGTTTGTCCTATAAATTTAATGATCGTAAAATATTATCAAGATATTATTTATAAAATAACATTTTTATGCTTTGATCATGACATTTTGAAACTAACAACTCTCTAATTACTCCTAACTATTTCATAAAGAGAAAAATAATGCAATTATTAATCTAATGATTCAAATTCCATCTTCGAGAAGCACCTGTTGACCCTAACTGTTGATTATGATCAGAATCCAACGGTGAACAGCTCCGTCCAATCGCAGTGTAGCATAAGATCTTCAGATGGACATGCGCAGTTTAGCACTACCCAATGCTCTCAACACTCCATTATCGTACTGTTGTCAAGCTAGAAACTTTAAGTACCCGATTCACATTCACTTATTCAAAACTTTAGTTTCATGCACGTCGGTCGCGGTTTAATGATGTCAAAGGAGATCATAATTAATACATATATTAGACCAATAAAACAATTATCAATCTTTCAAAAAAATAAAACAATTATCAACTTTAACGGTACCATTTATATCTTATGATATTAGTTAGGGGAAATTTTACTTCGCAATCGTAGTTTTAAAAGTTTTTGTATGTCGTAATACTTTTTAAATGGTGTTATAATTCACATCACTAAGAATAGGTTTAGTTGCAATGTCTCTAACTTTGTTAAAATTTACATGAAATGACTAAAATGTCTTTGAATATGTTAAAAATTACAATTTTACCATTGAAATTAATTTAAAAAATGTTGACTCCACGACGACACAAACAACTTAAATAATAACTTTTGAAAAGTATGAAATAGTTAAATTTCTGACGTGGAGCACATCCTCCACTTCTTCAAATATGTTAGAAATTATAATAACCTTCTTTGGACGTCAAAAATTGCCTTCATCCGTAAGAATAGGTTTATATTACAACTCATGCACCAACTTTATTGGAATTCAACATAAACCTGTTTTTTTTTTTTTTTTGGTATTATCCATCAATATGATATAGTAAATTATTGATCATACTAGAAAATATAGTAATATAATTCACGTACATTTTAATTAACAATTAGATCGGACCAGATATCGTATTATAACATACATATGAGATAACTTAGGACAAACAACTGCAAATAACACAAACAACTCAAATAATAACACTATTGTCCCTACCAAGATTAGATCCTCGACTAGTAAGAGAAATAACTCCACTAACGGTCATATTAGCCCTAATGGATAAGAAATACTTGTTACTCATTGTTAAAATGTTTATTTATGAAAAACACATGAATATGAGTTTTCCTGTGATTTTGTGAAACAATATGTGAGTTTTTTTAAAAACAAAACACCACAACTCCTTAGTTTCGGTGTTTAAAATATAATAATAACTTTAAGGATAATTTACCTATGTTATATTATGTTCAGTATATGAATAATTAATCAAATAATTGATAACTTTTTAGTATATCAGAGCCCAATACATGTAGGTATGCTAGCCAAAAAAAAACTTAGGATAATTTATATGTACATTTTCATAATAATGTTCACATTTTTATTTGATATTTCAGACATGTTGTGTATAAATAATTGATTAGATAATTGTTATACACAAAGTCTTGATTTTTATGTCATTTTGTTTATTTCAAATTTGTATTTAAGTCATTTTCATAGTATGAAGCCGTCCTTTTTTTACGGCTCTCTCTTTGTTGTTAGGATTTTTATATCGTCGAATTTTTAAAGAGGGGGTGAGTGCTTTTTAGAGCATGCTTTTCTCCTCTCCAGTTCTTTTTTTTTTTTTTATTGCTGTTGCTCAATTTGGTTCTTGGTGGGGTTCCTCTACCGGATCTGCTCGTCGCCCAGTTGAATGTGAATATTCGTTTTGAAGCAACCCTTCTTTGGACCGTAGTTTAGCTACTGTTTTTTTCCTTGTATTTTTTTGATACACCTTGTATTTTAGTTAATAAGGTGTTAGCGTTAGTCTGGTTTTGATGCCAGCTTTAATATAGTTTTTGGTGTCAGAACTAGTCTGGCTCAGTGTCAAATTTAGTCTGGCTTAGATGCGCATCTATTGCGTTTTAAGTCCTCTCTTTTAGGCATAGTCTGATTATAAGCGGTATGCGAGATATACTCAGCGAGAAAGTGACTACAAGAATTTTTTTCTTACTAAGTTTAAGTTTTGTGAGGATTATTGCTCTGATTGTTTCATTAGTTATTACGTATGTTATTATTTTTTTTCAAAAAAAGAAGTCATTTTCATAGTATTAATAATTTACGAGGTAATTGCACCCAAAAAAGCCTTGATTCATCAGATCATCGAGCGACCAACTGAACTGCTAACGTACGATTGATTAGCGTACGCCTTACCCACTGTACATAGAGAGAGAGAGACCAGAGTGCTTCACCAAAGAGGCATCAAATCTCTGTGCACCAAAAACAATCCCATTGATTATTTATTTATTTATTTAATCTCTCGTCTTTCTCTCGAGTACTGAACAGAGACAAGAAAAGAGAGAGGAGGAGAACCAGAGCCATGGTTTCAACGCGACGCAGTGGATCTCTCTCTGGCAATAGCAGCAAGAGATCTTCGTCTACCGAAGATAAACCCTCTTCGCCCAAGCGCCACAAGGTGCCTCCCAGATTGAATCTGAAAAAAATAAAAATCAAATCTTTTTGTTTCGTTCTATTTGATTTTGGTTTCAACCCACTGAGGTATGGACTTCTGATCGAGCTCCGTGATCTGGGTTTTTGGTTTCGTGGAATTTCAGGTCGATAATGGCGCGGGAGCGGAAAAATCGAGAAGCGAGGCGGAGAATTCCAAGGAATTGTGCGCGCCGGCGGCGCCGGATCCTGGAGAATGTGGAGCCGACGAAGCTCCGATGGACGGAGGGGTTGAAGGGGACGGCTTGACTGCTGGAAAGGCCGAGTCAGCCGTCGCGGGCGCGGCTGTTGCGGCGGCGGCGCCGATTGCTGAAGGTACTTGCTTTTTCAGTGATAAGGCTTTATAGATGTCTCAGCGTGTCGCGTTTCGATCTCTTCAATTTTTATGGGTTTTTGAGATTTGGGTTTTGGTTTTGTTCTTGAAGGGTCAGCTCAAGTTGTCATGGATAAGCCGCGGAGCTCAATCTCGTCGTGGACGGATAGGAGTATTTTTCCCACTTCCATGCCTTGGTGCAAGCTTTTGTCTCAGTCTGCTCAGGTGAGTTTTGAGCTGGTCTTGTTGCATGACTGTCAAATATTGTTCCTTTTCGTGTCTAATCCCGTGTTTCTTAAATCCATGTTCTCAAGTTTTGTCCTTTTGAGCTGAAATTTGAGTCATTTTGCATTTGGGTAATTGCAGAATCCAAATGTTGCCATTTGCATGTCCAATTTCACTATTGGCTCCAACAGGCAGAGCAATTTTGTACTCAAGGATCAGACTGTAAGTGGAGTTCTATGCAAGATCAGGCCCACTCAGGTATTGCTGTTTTTATTACCCTGGTTCACTTTGCAGGTAGTGATTTTATGCACCCACAACACACACACATTGATTTTAATCCTATTTGGTTGTGAACACAATCAGGTCGAAGGCATAAGTGGTGCTGTTCTTGAGACCACGGGAAGCAAAGGATCCGTGCAAGTCAATGGCACAATGGTGAAGAAGAACACTGAATGTGTGCTCAACTCCGGTGATGAAGTGGTCTTTGGTTTGCTTGGGAACCATGCTTATGTATCCTTTCCATTGTTTTGCTATCTTTTATTTGTGTCTTTGCATCTCTGCCTAGTTTTATAAGCTGTCTCCTTAACTTTTGCAAACAGATTTTCCAGCAACTCTTGACTGAGGTTCCAGATAAGGGCTCAGAGCTCATGGGTAAGCTCATGCAACTAGAAAGGAGGTCTGGAGATCCCTCAGTTGTGGCTGGAGCTTCTATATTGGCTTCTCTTTCAAATCTGAGGACAGATATATCACGTTGGAGGCCTCCATTGCAGACTACTGGTAAAGCCCAGCAAGCACCAGAGGCCCAAGATGGCATCGATGTTGAGCTCGATGGCCCAGAAGGCAATTCAACTCCGATAACCGGTAAGGACAAAGCTGCAGATAATGGAACTCGGGGCAAGAAGACTCTTCTCAGCTGCAATCAAGACTCTGGCATAGAGGCAGGCAATGTAAAACTCTCTGGGAATGATTTGCTAAGGCCTTTATTGAGGATGTTAGCTCAATCATCTAAATGTAAACTGAAATTGAGCAAAAGTATCTTTAAACAGGTATTTGAAGAAAGAAACGAGTGGACAAGGGATGCACAGCCAGCATCAACATCGGGTATGTCTCAACGTTGTGCGACATTCAAAGAAGAAATTCATTCAGTGATTATGGATGGAAAAAGCGTAGGTGTTTCTTTTGACAGCTTCCCTTACTATTTGAGGTATGCTTGTCTCTTTGTTCTTATGTACCATTCTAGGCAATTAATTGATCACTAATCTCTTCAAATCTCTCTAGGTTGACTTAGTCATTCAATCTTCTATTAGCGTGTATTTAGTTGGCCTATTGGTAATAGATAAAAAGATTAGGTTTCAACAAGGATTTTATTTTGATTTCAAGACACTTGATGATTTTGTCTAGTTTGATACCCCATCTCGAAATGGTTATATTAGTTGCTCGAAAAAAACTATTATTTGCAGGAGTAACTGTTACTATTTTACTATCACCTCTACATCATCTCTTTTAGTTTTATGCTTATATTAATTATGAAGGTGTGGCTCTAAAATTTTGGTAAAATGAAGAAATACTTGAAGGAGATAGTAGTTCTTGCTAGTGCATTCTTCTTGTGGTGGCAATTCATGTCAATTCTTATGTCAGTTGTTTATGTTTTTAGTTACAAACAACTTCTGTCTCTTGTCCAGTCAAGCATTTCCATCCTTGACCGCCCTCTATATTGATATGTTGTATAGCAAAAACCTTCACTTGTCAGTTCTCATCTCTCTTGGTAATTCAAGAGTAACAACATATTTTTTGAAAATGTCACAAAAGATGACAAAGATGCTTCCTAAATGCAATGGTTTTAATAACTAGTCTGTATTTGAAATTTCTAGCCCAATTAGGACATTCCTTTTTTTATGAGGGTTTTATTTGGATGTTCTGAGGGTGAGCCTCAGTGCAATGGTAAGGTTGCTGCTTTGTGACCTTGAGATCATGTGTTCAAGTCAGGAAACAGCTTTCTCCCTAAAGCAGGGGAAATGCTGCTAATATAGATGCTTCTGCCCATATCACACAATGGTGGGAACCTTGTGCATTAGGATGCTTTGACGGGGGAACATCTTTCTTATTTTTTGTATAGGGTTCATGTTCGTTGAATTGACCATATTTTATGTTTGTGGTCAACATATAATAGTCTCCCATATGTCTAGGCAGGGGTCTGCTCCATGAAGGTATGATGTTAATCAATAGTCAGCAAATTTGCCTTGTCTATGCATAAATAATCAATTTGATTAAAACAATTGTTTTCCAATGTTTTGTGCCTCTTTATTGAAGTTGCTGTGGTGGTTATCTTAGTGTCTATATGCTTTGCCTAAATATTCATTTTGTTATCCAAAAGTAACATCTATCCTTCATTTTTCTTTTCCAGTGAAAATACAAAGAACGTATTGATTGCAGCCTCAGTGATACACCTGAAACACAGAGAACATGCAAAATATACGTCAGAGCTTACTACTGTCAACCCTCGGATTCTACTGTCTGGTCCTGCAGGTGTGAATGTATATATATTTATCTTTTCACCTTCATGAAAGATGAATATAAGTTTATGATTTTGCTGGTGATCTCTTCTCCAGGGTCTGAGATATATCAGGAGATGTTGGCGAAGGCACTTGCTAATCATTTTGGAGCTAAATTGCTCATATTTGACAACCATTCCTTTTTGGGTGTAAGATTAGGAAGTCATCCTCTTCACCCCCTGATACTGGAATGATATTTTCTGTATAAAGAAAGTTGCTGCATTTATTCTGTTGCTTCATTGCGTTGTTTTATACGTTTTGCATTTTGTTTTACTCGTGCTATCTTTACTTTTCATGTCGAAGATTGTATACTTAAAAGTGAATATATTTACCAGTCATGTACCATTTTGTAGGGTTTATATTTGAAGGAAGCTGAACTTCTGAAGGATGGGCTTAATGCAGAACAATTAAATGACTGTAATAAACAAAGTCCTATCCCTGCAGATTTGGTGAAGAGCCCGGATAGGACTGCTGAAAGAGATAGTCCTAGCATGTTAGATGCACCTTCTCCATATGATCTACCAGAATCCCAGCCAAAGACGGATATTGATGCTGTATCCCCTTCATTGGGAACAACTAAAAATCACTTGTTTAGAATAGGTATTGTTAAATTGGTCTTGCAGTTGACATTCCTGTATTGTTTGACTTTCTTGTATGTTTTTTTATAATTGTTGATTATACTTCTTCGTAACTTTAACATGCAGGTGACAGAGTGAGATACATAGGTGCTGGTGGCTTATATGCAACCCTATCTTCTTTGAGGTTCAGTTTATATATGCATATAGTGCAATTATCAAATTGTAGTTTGCCTTGTTTATTTACAGATTGTAGATAGTGGTTGAAATTTTATTGTTTTAGTACTGAGAATCGGGATGGCAAACAGCAATTGCTTATGCTTAATATTATTGCTGATCGCAGTTCGTAGGAAGTATTATATAACATTCCTTATCTTAGGAAGTAATTATATTATATAATATCTGTTTCATTGAAGTCTTTATGGCTCATCGAGGTCATTTATGTTGATAGATAAACATAGATAGTTCATTTTGTCACTACTTAAAGGCTTTTACTTTAGTTGGAATATCTTATGTGGAGATAGTAAAAGTGATGCATTAACCAACAAACCTAATCCTCAAAATGTCATAAAATGACCTCATGATATGTGCCTCGCATACTCAACTTGTAGGGGCCCGGCATGTGGAGCTCGTGGCAAGGTTGCTCTACTTTTTGAGGATAACCCTTTGTCAAAAATTGGTGTGAGGTTTGATAAACCCATTTCTGCTGGGGTTGATCTTGGAGGTGTATGTGAGGTTGGCCATGGATTCTTCTGCAATGGTAACATCCTGCCCAGCTGTTCAGTTGTCCACTAGTTTAGACTGTTCAATCATTTTAACCCCCTCTTCTCTCTCGCTAGCTATTGATCTCCGTCTAGAAAGCTCAGGTGTGGAAAATTTGGACAAGCTACTTATTAATACATTATTTGAGGTAGCTTATTCTCTCTCTTCAAGTTCTTGATGATTAAATATATTCTCGGTTTAATTTTCTAGTTTACCACGTTTCATTGGCTGGTTTGCTAACGTATGCAAGTCTTAATTAGGCTATACATAGTGAAAGCAGAGACTCTCCATTCATTTTGTTTATGAAAGAAGCCGAGAAGTCTGTTGTGGGAAATTCAGAATCATATTCTACATTTAAAAGTAGACTGGAAAAGCTTCCTGATAATGTAGTTGTAGTTGGTTCACACACACATACAGACAATCGAAAGGAAAAGGTAATGCATGTATTACTGTCTGGAGTGTACTGACAAAACTGTTTGATGCTTGGTTTTATATTGATGTATTTATCAACCCTATAAGATGCAAATACATGAGCATGGAATGTAATGCAAGATACAATGCATGCATAAGGCTTCACTTCATTTTTTCCTCCATGTGTAGTGTCATAAATGAAAGTTGGAGACGTGGTAGGGACTGACAACATAAATATTGAGTTTTGGAAATGCTGGGTAAAATGGTTGAGAAACCTCTTTAACCTAATCTTGAGGACTAAGGAAGATGCCTGTGGAGTAGAGCAGGATGTGATAAAACCAGTATATAAAAGCAAGGGTGATCTTCAGAGATGAAATAACTGATAACTATTGGGGTGCTAAGATTTAGATATCATACAAAGATGCTAATGATTAAAAAAGCAGTTTGATTTTATGTCAAGTAGGTTTACCATAGACTCATTTCTTAAATTGATTTTAACTTTAAGTTAGTATACTAATATGGTTGGAGATTTATAAGGAGCATTGACTGTGTGGGAACTACAAGAGAATTCCCTAATCTAATTCCCTGTCATGATAAGCTCGCATGAATTATCAGCCTTGATCTCTTAAAGATGAACTCAAAGGACCCCTTTAAGATGAAGTTCCTTGGGGCATGCCTTTTGACATTATTTTAGTGGATGAAGGTAATTCCTTATAGACATGAGGAGATAAGCCTTTGATTCTAAGGAGAGATTTGGGAAAGGCAAGTACAGAAAGGTGTTCTTTTATTCAGCTCTGTAGTTGGAGGCGAAGCAAGTTGGCTGGAGGGTAGTAGAAAGTGGGCAGATTCATGTTTTTGTATAAAATCCATTAGAAGAATGAGTTGTGTTATTCCTTCTTTCTGCTTTGGTGCAAGCTAGATTATGTCATTTTATGTGGCTGATTTCTTGTTCCTTGCAGTCTCATCCTGGTGGTTTGCTTTTCACAAAATTTGGTAGCAACCAAACTGCTCTCCTCGACTTAGCTTTTCCGGTAATATGATCATAGTTCCTTGACAAATGACTGAATTTTTATTTTTCTTGCTTCTTGGACTTCAGTTTCGGCTAGGTTTCCTTGTTTCTTTTTAGGGAACACAGAAAAGAACACACTAGCCATCACTACTATATGTCTAATGTCAGATTTAGTCGTAGTTATGGTAAGGATTCTACCAGTTGAACTAATGGGCATTCCTGTATTAGAGATATCACCATATATGTGTATCTTTTGTTTTTAACCATCATATCTGTAGGACTCCATGTAAAGTCTACCATTTTCTAGGACAAACGTGTTTCATATCTCACTATCTGTCCAGCTTAACTCCATTGGCTAGTTTGGGTTGCTAAATGAAAAACACGAGCTGTGCTTGAGACCACGATGTCTGCTTGGTTCTTTCTTGCAGGATAGTTTTGGAAGACTACAGGATAGGGGGAAGGAAATTCCAAAGGCAACAAAACTCTTGACTAAACTTTTCCCCAATAAAGTTACAATCCACATGCCTCAGGTTCGTTTACTTGGATTTAAAATTCAAGTTATTACTCTATTATACGAACTTCCTGGAAGCTTATCAACCCTTGCAGGATGAGGATCTTCTTGCGTCTTGGAAACATCAATTAGATCGTGATGCTGAAACTCTTAAAATGAAGGGAAATCTGAACCTCCTCCATGTCGTAAGTAATTTTTACCTTTTTAGTTACAGGCCATTGTGCTAAAGACTCATAATTAGTAATTAATCATTTGTGTTCAATTAACCCATAGTGAGTACAAACTGCTATATCATCCTAAACCTTTGCTGCATATTTGTTATACTCCAACCACCTATCAGCCTTCAATTTCCTTATCTTTCAATAGTCTCATTTAGAATTTCTTGTAACTTTTTCTAACATATTATTCCTGAAGTTGCAATTTACAACCATTGCTACCATACGTTGGTCTCTTGGACTAACTTAGTAGGTACATCTTTTGAGTCCTTCAGCTTGGATCAGATTGCTAGCACTCTCTCTCTTGGTAGCTACCAAGGGAACTGGCTGAGTTTTTATTTTTTATTATTTCTTATCAGCTTGGAATACTGAGCCAAATATTTTAATTTTAACATGTAAGAAAGAAGAAGAAGAAAAAAAAAAGCAATGATAGCACTATAGCAGCAAAGAGCTGGTGTGTAAACTCTGGTTTTAGATTACAAGAGTTCAGTAAAAAAACAATCAGTTCTATACAAATACTGAGGTTTTAATCACTGCTACTTTCATTTTTAGTAAAGTCCGTAATTGTGTGTTTGCAGGTGTTGAGCAGAAATGGAATGGAGTGTGAAGGACTTGAGATGTTATGCATCAAGGACCAAACCCTTACTAATGAGAGTATGTTCCATTTCAAGGTGTCATAAATTCTATATTTTTTATTGAGTTTGTTTTGCTGCAAAAAGAATATTGTTTTTGCATGAGTTACAGGTGCAGAGAAGGTAGTTGGATGGGCTCTAAGCCATCATCTAATGCAGAACCGAAATGCAGATGAATTTGATGCAAGGCTTTATCTGTCATGCGAAAGGTAACTGATTTCCATCCTTTACTATGCTCTGAATAGTTATAACCTATAATATTAGTTGTGGGTCAGAGATTACATGTTTGTAATTCTCCATTGTAATCTTTGGCAGTATCCAGTATGGGATTGAAATCTTACAGTCTATTCAGAATGAATCTAAGAGTTTGAAGAAGTCATTAAAGGTGAATTTTTGTTTTTGTGTATCTGCAGTACATTTTTTCTTGATATTCAGAATCTGTGAGGCTCTTTTACATTAATCTTTACAGGCATTTTTCTTCTTATGCACAAAATCAGGATGTTGTTACAGAAAATGAATTTGAGAAGAGGCTTCTGGCTGATGTCATTCCTCCCAATGATATTGGAGTTACATTTGATGATATTGGAGCTCTCGAAAATGTGAAGGACACCTTGAAGGAGTTAGTGATGTTGCCTTTACAAAGGCCCGAACTCTTTTGCAAGGGGCAATTAACAAAGGCATTACATTTTTCTATATGCTCCTTTGTTTTGATGAAAGTTCACTGATATGCTTTCCCCTTTGTTTTGATGAAAGTTCATTGATATGCTTAGTTTACCTCTGATGTTCTATTTGCTTAAATTCCTCCCACTCTGAAGTTGAGTTTGCAGAGAGAGAGAGAGAATGTCTGTTCTGTTAGAGTAATTTCAGTAAGGTTGTTTCATGTGCAGCCTTGCAAGGGAATACTTCTATTTGGACCTCCTGGTACTGGGAAGACAATGCTTGCAAAAGCTGTGGCCACAGAGGCTGGTGCAAACTTCATCAACATTTCAATGTCAAGCATCACTTCGAAGGTCTGAAATTTCTGTCTGTAACTTTGACCTCACCTCTGCATCTTAATTAAACCATGTCCTTCTCTTTGCAGTGGTTTGGCGAGGGTGAGAAGTATGTGAAAGCTGTTTTCTCTCTAGCAAGCAAAATCGCCCCTAGTGTTGTCTTCGTTGATGAAGTAAGTCCCCAGGCTTTTCTCTTAAGCATTTTGAACATGCTGTGAATTAACTGGCTTTACCTGTTCTTACAGGTTGACAGTATGTTGGGGCGGAGAGAAAATCCGGGGGAGCATGAAGCCATGCGCAAGATGAAAAATGAATTTATGGTGAATTGGGATGGTCTACGGACAAAAGATACAGAGCGTGTCTTGGTACTTGCAGCCACAAATAGGCCTTTTGACCTTGATGAGGCTGTCATTAGAAGGTTGCCTCGCAGGTAAAATTTTATCACTTTATAAAGTGTTTAAGAAGTAATGATGCACATATTAACTAGTCAGTCACATTTACAATTTCTTTCTTCCCCAGGTTAATGGTTAATTTACCAGATGCTTCAAATAGAGCAAAGATACTAAAAGTTATACTGGCGAAGGAGGACTTGTCTCCTGATATTGATTTTGATGCTATTGCTGCAATGACTGAGGGATACTCTGGAAGTGACCTAAAGGTTATATCAAAAACCTTTATCAATTTCATGTCAATTGTTATAACTAACCATCAAACATGTGGACTGACCTTCGTATTTCTCTGTAATATGCAGAATTTGTGTATAGCTGCTGCACACCGGCCCATTAAGGAAATTTTGGAAAAGGAGAAAAAGGTTTTATTCTGCCCATCCATTTTGAAGAAGTATATTAGTTTCTCACCCTTGTATCATTTGCTGGGATTTAATTAGTTAGGTTGATTACAGGAGCAGGTAGCAGCGCAAGCAGAAGGTAGACCGGCTCCGGCTTTGAGTGGGAGTGCTGATATACGGCCTCTAAATTTAAATGACTTCAAATATGCTCATGAACGGGTAATTTATTTTTAACTCTATCGTAAACGGACTTGGGAAGGAAGAGGAGAAAAAAAAAACTGTTGGCTGATTTTCAATCTTTGATTGTGTGGAAATAGGTATGTGCTAGTGTTTCGTCCGAGTCTGTGAACATGACAGAGCTTGTGCAATGGAATGAACTGTATGGGGAAGGGGGTTCGAGGAGCAAGAAGTCGCTTAGCTACTTCATGTGAAGGCTGTACAAATGGTACAGTTTCTTTGACATAAAAGTGGTTTTGTCAAATTCTCTTGGGGTATGTGGGTTGAGCCATTCATTGTATGTAAAATGAAGTAAGTTTTCTCTTGTGGTTGAGCTTTTTTGTGGCGTTGGGATGGTCGGTATAAAGGAAGTGAAGCTCCCGCAGAGTTGTGGCTTGGCTGCACTGCTTTTGGTTTTGTTGTCCCCCATCCCTCTCTGCCTTTTGGGCATTTATTTTTTTGTACTTAGCTGTGGAACCATAAAAAGAGGAGGACAAGGAAAGATCTATAAGGCCCTGTGCATAATGTTCATCATTTACATAGCCATTCTTTATGATGTTTTCCGTAAATCATAACTAGTTATGCTTTCTCCTTATACAGGTGTGTATGTAATTGTCATGTTGATGTAATCCTGATTTTGTTCATGTATGGTGCTTTCTGGATTGTATGTCATTTTATTGTGTTTAACTTTGGTTCCTCGTGAATGTACAGAACAGTTTGTGTGGGTTTATTCCACTTAATAGTGTACCATCTGGACTTTTAATATCTTTTCGACTGGAGTCCTTATCTCCCAGCTTGAGTTTTGAAGCGAGTTTGGTTTTAACTGGTCACTTTTGGACTTGGCTTAGAGGACTACAATTTTTTGTGTAGGTTCTCACGGGTTAAGGGAGTCTGTAGTTGCATGTGTAGATTCTCGTATAAGAGTAAGGGTAACGCATCATGAGAAGGGGTCGATGTAAGAAAGAGATGAGAAAAGTGTCAGTGATGGGGTTTCGAGATGTTCAATGATGAATTCTGCGGAAGAAAAGGGGAAAACTTCCGTTAGCTCTGGCTCATTTCTAAATAATTATTTTAAACTATCGATCTGTTCACGTGATTACGGTAAAAAAAATTTAAGATTTATAAAACTCTGACACCGTTAAAACTACCCTTGTTATAGCAAAATCAATTTTAATAAAAATAAAATCAATATTAATAAAAATAAATAAAAAAAGAAAAAGAAGAAGAAAATTCAAGAGGACGAGCTTCCTGGCGTTGGTGGGGTTTCACTCAATTTTCGACGAGCTTTCCGACACTTTTCTCTGGCAAGAGCAAACGACATCTGGAGGAGATCCGGGACCTTTGCAAGTCCATGCTTATGTGCTACCGTTCTCGAAGCTTAGAGAATCTAAGTTTCGTAAAAGAGAAATCTCACCGGCAAGCCTTATTTTTCTCTGGCAATCCAGATTCTTCTCCG
>JAYMSW010002399.1:0-13957 GCA_036897725.1 Erodium texanum | reverse complement strand
GCAGCAATGCTTCTGCAGATCGTCGCAGCTTCTTCTCTTCGCATGCCAGCTTTTTCTCTTCGCGCCGAGCTTCGTCTCCTTCATTTTCGCCGATGAAGAGAAGAGAGAAAGAGAAGGTAAGTGATTTTACTGTTTTGCCCTTTTCTCTATTTTATGTTATTAAGTTTTTAATTTATTTGAAACTTAGATCTAATACAATTGAGTGGCTAGGATTAACCCGTTAATTTGTATTTTAAGCCTAGTTTGTATTTGAACTCATGCCAACTTTTAATATACACAATAAATTGTTAATTTCAAGTAAAACAAGTAAAATATATTCTTTAACACTTTTTTTTATCAACAATAAATTCTTCAACACTTATTCTCATTGACTTAAAATAATTATCTTTTGATAAGTCTAGGGTTCTGTCTCCAGAAACTGCAATTCAGGGACAGATTTGTAGCGAAGATCGACCTGAAAAATCTCAGCAAACTCCTTTAGCAAAGATTTGTGTGTGATATCAAGCAATTGGCTGTGATCTGGTGCATGGTATCTCCCTGAGGAATCGTTTAGGATCTCCTTAATGCTTCCAACTCGACGGTTCCTTATTCCACAAGGTACTATCCAGTTGAACGGTGTTAAGTCTGTAGTGACATTCAGTGCCAAGCCATGGTATGCTATCCAGTGTGATACTCGGATCCCCACAGCAGCAAGTTTATCTTCACCTGAAAAAGAAAATTATAAAAGTCATTTAAAATCTTTATGAATTAAACAACTTTGACATTGCATAAAAGCTGTATCAGATAACTATGAATTGACTCACAACTTAATATGGAGATAACTGCAGAGGTTGATTTTTTATTTTGCCTATTCGTGCCATATATGTATGTCTCAGCATTGATTCATATTACTCTCGTAACTGTAAAGTGAAGCAGAAAAAAGATATACAATGGTTACTTTTTTCACATTTTTTGGGGGTAAAATAAACAGTGACTTGAATTAGTTGCAACTCAGATAAGCATCAACCACACTAATTGATGTTTTAGCCAACAACAGTAACATGAAATACAGATAATTTCAAAGATTGATCTGAAACCGTAACAAATTTTATAGTCCCAAAATTTGTTTAAGTCTTCTTATCTCACATTAACTAGAGACGGCAACTTTGTCGGTTTCGATTATCCTCAAATCTAGATCTTTTAACTGTTTAAGCAAATTGTCTTTTACTAATTGAATTGATAGTACAATTTTACCAAGGTCCAAGACAAAAAAGACTTCAATTATGTTCATAGTTATATTATATAAGCAGTAGCTGAATTCTAATCTTCTTTTAAATGTCCATTCAGTGATTTTAAGATGTAGGCATAGTAGAAAGGAAGAGATGTATAAACAAAGTAGCGAAATGGTATATGAAGAATGAGAAAGCTTACCAACCCAAACACCAGTTAAGCCCTCAACCCGAGAAGCCTTGATTGAGAATGTGGAGGAAAGCACACGAATGACGACCTCCTCAAGCATCCTGAGGTACCAATGAAGATCCATCTTGTGATTTCGGAGATTGATAATAGGATACATAACTAGCTACAGTTCACACAAGCAATACAGTTAGGCTTACAACACTAAAGGTAGAAAATTATCCTGAAAACTAATCCTCAATCTTAACCAAGAAACTTTGAGCTAATCATGATTCTCACTATACACTAAGAGCACAAGTTCACATTGTTTGGCACCACAAGACACATAGCAAACGAAGACAACAAGAAAATCCCAAGAGATACCACAAAGACTGAACAAATTTATGCTATACAATCGAACAATTTGTTCGTATCAAACAACATGGAAGTCTCATTCTGTTCCTTTTGTGGGTTTATTTCGATTCAGTTTTCACATTCAGATTCACAATTTCATCCTCAGATTAACATTCTGAATGCATATTTGAAAACCCAATTGGAAGTATGACTTCAAACTTAGCAACAATCATCCATATACAGGTACACACAAACCAGTTCCATAGCCTCAAAGCAATAGGAAAAAAAAAATCAAACTTGAACTAAACATCACACTTTACATAAGAAATGGTTATCAAAATTTGAACAAGTATACCTGACCAGGGCCATGGTAGGTGACTTCCCCACCACGCTCTGTTCGATGAACATCATAAGGAGCTTTCTTCAAGTCAAAATTTAGATACTCCTCTGAGCTTCCCGTACCTAATGTATACACAGGATGATGCTGCAGAACAATCACCGAATCAGGACAATCTTCACCATTGTCAATCAAGGCCTTCTTCTCTCTAACAATCGACTTCTGCCACGACCATGCCGCGCCGTAGGGGACGAGCTCGCCATACAAATCAAAACACTCACACCTTCAAAAGAAGTGAATCAAATGCCTACCCATGAAAGCTATGTGTTCGACGAAATGCGAACGAGGAACTTACATTCTTTTGGCTTCGCAGGCCGGCGAGTTGGATCCCGAGCAGCTGAGATCTGCCACATCGTTGAATCTGGAAAATAGCTTGTGAGAGCGAGGCCTGTGTGAATGAATCGGGGCTGGGCGCGTGGGGATGGAGACGAAACAGTTCGTTGCCGTCGAAACCATAGCTTGATTTTGTCAGTAGCCCCGAGACCAATCTGGTTGCAGAGGTCCAATCAATCGTGAAATTGGAGATGTGGAAGTCGCGTGTTGATTTGGCGATCAAAATCGATGTTCATTGCTCGGTGGATCGGTCAAATTTTGGGAGTGACGGAGTAATCGAAAAAGATGAGCAGAAATGGTGGTTGCATATACTACAAAGAGAAACTGAGAAAAAAGCTAACGTTGACGTCAACTTAGTGCCTAGCTCCGGCGGTGATGACGCCGACGAACCTGACAGATCCGTGCCAGCTTCTCCGGCGCCGATCGAAGAGCGGTTATGGAGGGTATATGTGCCTGTACTCTTTTGGTCGAAGACAACGAGGATCCTTCTTCAACAACTCCTTCGGCAGATTGTGAAACAATTGAGGGCTAATTGTTATGGGCCAATATGGGCTCTCTTTATCCCAACCCCAAAAAGCGATAGTCCAACTCATAGGAGTGTAAATATATGGGCCCTCTTATCCCAAGCCCAACAAGCAATAGTCCAACTCATTAGGGTATAAATGAACCATCTCGAGCCCAATTTAATCAAAATTTGCACACTCGATTATATAGCTATGTTCGAATTCAACTAAAAAATAAATATTCAAACATGATACTCACGCGATTCGTTTAATTTACATTATAAATATCTAGTACGTAGACTTGTCCATTCTATTCTAATTGTATTAAGAAAAAGTATATAATTTAATTCCAGACGAACTAACTCACTAGCCCTTCAAGTTTCAGAAACTCAACCACTACTTATTTATTAAACAAGTCTAACTTTGGATTTATTATAACAAACTCAAACCAAGCTGGAGCGAATTGTTAAAAGACTCGTCTCGTTCACACCCTTATATATATATCACCGAATCCTACAAACAAAACAAATCTTACCAAGGATACCATAATTTTTTTGTTAATATGCAACCATATCAGTTGAAATCAACCACAATTGCAAAGTATACACTTCTGAATTATAATAGTAAACCGTACTTGCCCCTTAAATGAAACAATTATTTTGATGATATGCACAAACAAGCGCAACAGCTACATAAAGTATAAATGATACAACACGAGGTTTCTTCTAATGGCTTCAACAAAGGATATGAACATACTTGTGAAATGAATCAAATTACAAAGTCTACAATGCCTGCACAACTAAAAATGATCCGGCACAGAAGGGACTAACTCTTGAGATCATACGACACCGAGTCTTTTATATTTTCCTTGTTTACATGGAAGCCAGAAGATCTCTCATCTCCGATGCTCCAGGCACGTTCTCGGTCGGGTAAATCTTGGCCACGAGTTGTGCAAAACTTTCGTACTTGTCAAGGAACTCTTTCTGTTCAAATTTAGTCTCAATCAGATATTACTATACAAAACATCCGAATCAAGCATAGCAACTTCTATTGGATGAAAAAAAATGGCATATTTGAAACATGCATAGCTTGGGCCCGTAAAGCTTCCTTTTCTATTAGTTGAAATCCTCCGATACACAATGCAAGCAGCATGCAAGAGAACAGGTAACGACGAGTTTACATAGCTTGTTCTCCTTTCATATCACCAGAGATTGTTCTCCTTTCAAATCACCAGAGATAAGTTTTGGAAGAAACACGGTCTATATATAATGGGAGAGTGTAGATCTAAGGATCTTATTTACTTATTTTACTATTGGCATCAAAGTTCAGGGTCTTTGTTTGAGGACCCTCAGTCTAGTCCTGCCCGATACAGTTCCAATTAACTTAATTTTACCCTTAATCAAACTAGTAGAGTCTTACAGAAGGTTAACATATCGGGTTTGTATAATCTCTAACCATTCATATATCCATTTGTATTTCTTTACTACTATGGAACTCGAATAGATCACCAAGGTATTAAAATTTCGTTACAGAATAAATTGAGTTGAGCTCACCTTGCATTTGTCCCATAAAGAAGGCAGGAGTTCCTCCGAGGTCAAGTTCTTCTGTAATTTCTTGTACATTGCAGCAATGGATTTGTCAACCTTCACAGGGAAGCCAAAGTGTATTGAATGTTATCAACATTGAAATACTAGAGAGAAGACTTTTCTATTGAATATTAGCTTACCCCAGACAAACTGGTCTTCAACACCTTCCGAAGATCGTTCTTTGATAATCCAAGTTGGAAAGGGATCTGAAATTCACAAGTGACATCAGCCAGCAAGAAAAATCGGAATGTTATGTAACTATAATTTTCATGTTCAACTTCAGACAAAAACTCTATGAAATTGTATAAAGGATCTTTGCTATTAAATTCACAGAAGATGAATATACAATATTATTTCCTCAACAGAATACAAGGATAACAGGAAAATAAGGTAATCTTTTATCACAAGACACTGACCTCTTCTGGGGAGATGGTGTACATCAGATCCTCAATTCTTCGGGCAAACTGGAAAAGTCTTTCAAATTGCTGCAAGTGAAAAAGGTTGAGGATGTGAATCTTCACAACATAGTCTAAGAAAAATGCATCAAGAGAATTTTTTTGCAAGATACCGAGAAATCTTAAGTTAATATTTATGAGAAGGATAACTATGCAATAAGGGTATAATACTTACAGTGCATATAATCAAGCTGATATGTCGTGTGCAAGCTTGTTCATAAGATTCACTAGCTTGATGATAGAATTTAGCTAAAGTGGGCACAACGTTGGCTAGGTCATACAAACTGCAATAAATCAGTAAAACGAGCATAATAAGAGACAGGTTTTTATGCTTGAGAAATCAATATGAGGATTGAAGTCGCATCCATGGCAGTACCTGTTTTGAAATGCAGCATAGTTCTCTAAAAGAAAAATATCAGAATATCTTTGGTCTGTTTGAGAAATTTTCTCTAGAGTCGCAAACATTATGCTCACCTGTCAAAGAATAACCTAATGTAAAAAATAGCAGGAAAACAATGGTTCATTTCCTAATCTAATAATCTATTATTTTTCATCACACTTCGTTCACATGTGGGCTACATCCCTCAAGGAGGGCTACCTCCAGTAGTGGATTATTATGGGTTAGAATGTAAATGACCCTCCCCAGGGCCACATAATGGTAGGGGAGCTGGGCAATGCGCTGCCTTTTTTTTGCCTAAATTTATTTCATTCATGACAATGCCAACAATAGAGCACCAACACAGAAACTTTACTTACAAACTTCGTGTATGCCTGATCAACTAAATCCCTGGATTGTCCCTGGATGTACTGCTCCATACGCGTAGCAAGAGTTGCAAATCTTTGCATAAGCAATGAAGCAGAACAGTTAGATATTAGATTTATCAATTATAAAATTTAACATGATGAATAGGCAAATCAAGGAGCATAGGAAATATAAGTATCTTCGAAATGCATGTCCAAAATCAACTATACCTCGGGATGTATGGTAAGACACCCATCTGACGAACATTTCGTTCATTTCTTTCAATTTGGTGGCAAGCTTCATCAACGAACTGTAACAAAAGACATTAATTAAATGGATCTGGTGTTTGTTACTGGTCTGCTGAGTACACACGAGTATATAAATTCTTTCAAGAAACAACTTACACGGCCAAACTGCATAGAAATTCTTGACTCCAGGTCACCAAGTAGCAGACGCACAAATCCTGCTGCATCAGCTTTCTGTCCAGAAAGATAGCGTTCTGTGATCCCATGCATTGATATGCAACGTAAAGGATCAATCTTATATGCCCAATCCACCACAGCATAGAAGTCTTCCTGAAAACCAAACACATCACTATGTTCTGCTTGTCAAAACTACGAATTTCAGAAGCAATTAGTGATAGTTTTCACCAATCACAAAATACAAACAATGTATGTTTACATAAACAGTTCCAAGTTTTAGAAAATAAAAGGTTTGTATTTCCAAAAAAAGAAAGAACATATATATGCACACTGAAGAGAAAAAGAACTAGTATTCTAAAGCAAAGTTGGCCATACCAGTGTGAAGCATAAAATTAGCCACCCATTTAAAGAACTAAGAAAAATAAAGGACATGATTCATTTAATTACTTGATAAGGGCACCAACAGCTCCAACTCTCTTAACTGCTGAACGGTTCCCGAGTAACTCATACTTCAAGTCCTAAAAAAATAGCCCCCTTCTAATCTAAGAACTTATCTTGCTTGTTAGAGCATTACAATCAGTAATGAATCAAGAAGCGTCCCATATTACAACTTTTTAACTAGTAGGAAACCTCACTTCTACTTAATGTGGACTACTCTCACACTCCCTTTCCCGTAGACTAGAAAGCACTATAGTCTATAGGTTCTACACATGGACTAACACAAACAAGGTAAAAACATGGATTATAGTCACACATTATTTATTAACTAGCAGAGAATTACATATCTGATTGGTGTGAGACTATAGTAATTCTAAGCTTTGCTGCATTAAAAGGCCACTTTAGTTCATGATGATGACTATTTTGAAACACAGAACAGAGCAAATTCCATGTTTCATGTAAGTAAGTGAAAAAATAGACACAATGAAGATATTACTTGGATTCCATCCAGCAAATCCTGAAGAGACGCATTTAATGCCGCCAGATCAGCAGATTTTTTCCCTAGTACAAAGTGACACAGACATCTAAATCATCAGGAATCAGTCTTAAATTGAGAAGCAATAGACCTTCATATATCATATCAGAAACAAAGCCCCAAAAGAAATGGAACTAAACGTACCGGGTTTGCTATCATTATCGTCGATGTCCATAATGCCCAAATCATCATCATCGTCACTACCATTTAATCCATTTTTGTGACCATTAGCGGCACCTCCTGGAGGAACGAGTGCTGGAACTTCAAAGCACATGAAGTGTGCAAAAAATGAACTCTGCAGCTCAGGAAAAAGAAAGTATACTTTTGATGCAAATACAGTCATCATTTAAACTTAGTATATGCACATAATGTGGATTCCAACCTCATCTACAAGAAGTGGGATAAAAATAGTCAGCATCTTGGCATAAGCGTCAGAAACTCCCGAAGTGTCTGCAACAGCTGCATTTTGATTGGAACCAGCAGAAGCTTCAAGCCAGACAGTAGGATTTCTTGATGCCTTTGTACTAGCACGAAGCTCATTTGCAAATTCACGGGCCTGTACATTCACAAGAGTAATATGGTTTTTCAATGTAAATTATTGCCATAATATAACATATTCAATCAGGAAGTATTGTCAACAGAACCAAAGAGTTGTCAGTTCCCTCACCTCCCGCCGAAGAAGCAAGTTAAGGGAGCTACAATAAGCTTTCCTCAGAGCACCCAAACAATTCTTATCAAGACTCTAAAAATGCAAAACAACAAGTTAAGAAATGAAAGATGAACACACCCTCCTACAAATTAACAATACAACCATCAGCTAAGTAATTAGACCTTCAAATGTTGTAAGAGTCGAGCATATGTTCTGCATTTGTACCGTAAGTCGGCATGATCAGGCCTCTTCAGTTGCCCACGCTGAGTAACATAAAGAACAAGCAATAGTTAAAATTCCCAGTCACCAAATAAATATTTATTATCAGAATGAAAATAAGAGAAGCTAAACACCTGAGAGAAATAGCTTTTGTCACTTATCATGAAATCTACTAAACTAGCGAAGTAATTTCTCAAGAACTCAGAAGCTCTTCTGACGAATGTAGACTTCAATTTTTCAAGCTCAGCTCGCTTCTGTTTAACCTGCAAGAGTTACATTCACTACTTTCAAAATGCGATCCCAATCATCCAATAAACCAAGAATTTTATTGACCTATCTTCACAGAAAATATCTACAGTCTCGTATAAGCATAATTCTAGCCAATAAAAGCCTTTCAAGAGCACTCAGAGGGAAGAAGCATAACAACTGAGACAGAGATGGTTACGAAAAGTGATGCAAGTAAGAGGGACAACCCAATGGTTCTCAATGTTTCTACTCTAAAAAACTTACAACCAACGATTTAGCTGTACTTCATTAATCCAATAACAAAACCATGAGCCAAGAGATCAAATTTGATTCCGGATATAACAAAATCATTATAAATATGAATCTCATAGCAATATTAGCCCATCAATCAGCTTAGTTGGCATGCAGATTGACAAAGAGAGACCTATGGCAAGCATGGATTATCACTATTTTGCAAGTGTCAACAGTTTAAGTAATCATTACTACAAAAAAGTCGGAAGCATTTTATCATCTAAGAAAATAACTTGCTTACCAAATAATAATGAAAGTAACAAAAGAGAAAAACAGAGGACATACAGCTTTCATGTTTGCGTACATAGGATCAATGTTAGGTACTTCAAGACCATGTAAAGCGCCAGCTAACCATTCACATGCTTCAATATTTTGAATCATACATGCCTCATCAAATGAGCCTCCCGTTAGACAGGCTGCATACTATAATACATGTAACTAATCAGGGAGAGAGGATAAGCTTAAGTTAGCAAAAAGTGTATGGTGCATATAATTTAAGTGATGGACAATGTACCTCGGAAGGGACACATAGCCGTTCAAGAAGCTTGTCAAGTTCCTGAATGAGTGCTTTGTTACTTACTGACTGTGTCTCCAAGTTGTTGTTACGGGTCTCTATCTGGATATAAAAGCAAAAAAATCATGAACTAACAGAAGAAAAGGCCATCAGGCATAAGTGAAAGAAGAAGAAAAAAAAAACCTAAGTTATCCTAGCTATCGCAAATTTGGAATACCAAATAGCAATCAATATAAATAGAATCAACAAGGAAAAAAATAATTTTAAACTCTATCTAAGCCATTATATAAAGAGATTGAAAATCCAAGTCAAATAATTAGTGGATAAAAAGAGCTATTACGGAATCAACAGGATATCCAGACAAAAGATAATTAAAAGAAAGAAAAGTTGTGTAATCATAGTACTTTTACCTACCGACTCAATGTCTTCTCTCATGTGCCTAAGTTTAACATTGAAGATACTCAACCATTCATCCATGTCATCAACACAACATAATGCTGACTCGAGCCCTTGCAAAACCTGCAAGATCAACAAGTTGATAATTAATAAACTGTGAAACTCGTAATGTCACCTTACAAGACTAATAGTAATAAATAAACACATCCCAAATGACATTTCTGTAAACGCATATGACTAAATACTCAATGGTCATAGTTAGCAAATTGCTAGACCAGACAGATATGTATGCGGTCATAAGAGCGGTAAACAAACACCATCAATAGCACCTTTCGAAGTTATGAATGATCCTTCGGGAGAAGAAGAGCAAAACACAGTTGACGCTGCAAGCAATTTTAACTTTAGTGCATTGCACTGGATGTAACTCTAGATACAATAGAACGACCGGGCAGACTAGACATTGTGAAGACTGAAGATATGAATTTAACATTAGGATACATATAAAGGATTTGGCTCCCATAATAAACTGTCAACTTTGTTAGGTGATTGATGTGGAACTTTGATCTTTAACAGACATCATATATGGCCACTACTAACGGTGGATGTAAATGGTAATGATACTAGTTAGACGTAACCTTAGGATGCAAGAACTAAATTGCTCAAGGATCGATTGGGGAGAGGAAAAGGATAGAAAGTACAACTAAATGAAAACAAGTGGTAATAGAGAAAGGTCATCAAACTAATACATATGCATAAAAATAGAAAGAAAGGTTACCTCATCAACCATTGGTTCACTTTCCACAATGGCATGCACATTTGCTGCCTCCAAAGCAAGAAGCTCTCTCTTTAACCTTTCAGAAAATGCCTCTGCTTCACCTATGTCCATGACATAACTGCATACCATGCCATACTCAAAACCATTATGACAGGTTTAAGGTTTTAAGTTTTAACAAAATAACCAGTGGTGTGAAACAATATGAAATGGTAATTGCAGCTAGTAGGAGATGAATTAATGCTTTTTCAACTCTTGGTCAACCTTACTTACACACACTTGTAAATCATACAAACCATTTAGGCCTTTACCATGCAAGATGAATTTTTTTTTTGTCAACATCCATGTCCACCATATCTTGAACATGAGAAAATAGGCTTGCTACACTATTCTTATGAAAGGAAACTATAAATTTGCATCCAAGAAACAACAGGTATATATGAGGAATGATACTTCTTAGGTTGCTGCTTCAACTGTACAATCAACTACGACCACTAATCAAGTGATAAAATTCTGTAGAATACTAATGAGATCAAAATGGTTAATGGCATGAGAAAATGTTAATTCATATATACAGCAACAACAACTATTTAGGATGAACTACATCTGCATTTTTCAACATTAAAAACCGGATAAAAAAATACATCAATCCACAACTTCATCAACCTCCAAACAACAATTAGCTTCCAAGTGATCTCAACAGCTACAGTGAAAATAACTATGCGCATTCTACCTATAATCATTTTATCTCCATAGAAAATTTACCCCACGGTAGTCTTATTTTTACTTAATTTGTCTCAGCCTTATCAAAGAGCTTGCAAATAAAGAACATAAACAACACATACGTGCCCAAAAGAGCCTCCATGTCTTCTTCCTCGGCTTGAGACACGAGATCTTTCTCAACTGCCATTTTAAGGTCACCTTCAGTCACTTCAGATGTAACAGGCCCAACTTGCAGATTCCTCTTATTTGGAACTATGGGTGTATTTTCCTGTAACAAGATTGTGAGTAAAAGGCAAAAGCAATGTACAAGATAAGATGGATGATTGAAAACAAGAAAGTAATACTAAATGGTAAATATTACAAAAGAAAGGTCCAATTTGACTTTTGAAAACATTAAGGAATGATTTATTAGTGATCAATTTTCATACGTGCCCTTGACCTAACAAATTTAAAGTTGACATAACAAATTAATTGAAGGACACAGGAAAACTAAGTGTAGTTCCCTTATCAGTCTTTGCATATGCTTGAAATAAATGCATATATTATACCAAGCTAAGTTACTTAACATTCAAACAAAAATGTCCTTTTGATACCTTCATTTATCAAAGTTTTATGGTATTGAGATATAAAAGAAGTACAATTTGATCTCTGGGGGAGATGCCTAACACTTTGGTTGTTCATAGAAATGTTTCATTTACGAAAACTGTAACATAATATTAATGAATGAACAGATATTTACAGAGATTCAATAAATAAATATAATCAAACAACATGTATAATTTCAAGGTGGAAAGAAAGTAAGAACTATCACATTTTACCTTTGCCCAGAGGGCCATCTCCACAATATCTATGCCAACAACTTTGGGCATTCGACCCAGTACATCTTTGCAAATGTTAAAGATGGAAAGTAAAAGCCGATTCCTACAAGATAAATTAAGATGTATGGGAAACAAGTCATGAATTTATACTACAAGGAAAAGAAAACTAACAATATCAAACATGGCACTTTCAACTGTATATTATTGTCATGAAGTTACCTGTCATCAACATTGCGCACGGTCCATTGAGGTGGAGCAACACTCTGGCTTCTGAGGTTGTCAAAGCCCTATGTAACACATTTCATCAGACTTCAAAGAAAAAAAAGGGTAATGTTCTTCTCCTAAATCCATATAATAGGGGCTCTTACCAGTGTAAATGTGCAACCACTAGGGTCATTAGTTACAACCTCCACTTTTGAAAGATGCTTTAGCTTGTATAACTTTGCAGGCTGCATATCCAGTAATGTTTTCAGGATCAGTCTTTTGCAGTATGAACATTAAGCAAGTACAATCTTCTCGAGAATCAATTAGAAAGTGCTACTATTATGCATAATATGTGTATAAAAAAAATCTAGTCAGCAGTTGAGGAAGACCGTGAATATCCGTAATTTACCACATAAGAAACAAAACTCTTGTATCATATAAGAAATATGAGATCAGAAGGCAACCTTAGCTAAATGTGCATTGAGAACTAAGGACGTTTACGCTGATAGAATATTCCACAACCATATTTCACATGGTCGTGAAGATTCATTTGAACAGATGATATGATGGAAATCTGCACAGTTACCTCAAGAACTCCACCAGTAGAATATTTCAAAACTCGAAGGAAAGCAGTAGTTTGATTATCTTTCGATTGTGCTGCACAAAACAAAGGATATCAGCAATGATGCATGCAAGCAAATGTCACTAATCATTACTATGACTCAATTTATGAATTGTGAATGAACAAATATCAAAATTTCACTGTAATTCAAGGGGCATGTTCTCTTCTCCCTTGATCGAGTTTTGAATAGATAGCTTGCAGTAGAAGAACGGCTAGATACTTCGAAACATGGCAGGCTATATACTATATGTAAATTTTACTTAAACTTTTAATTCTATCACCACCCAATCTATAAAACACCCATTACACAATCAAAATCTAACAATAAGTTCAATTCAGCTACAAAATAGAGTAATGTAAGACTGTATAAAGTAATAACTATACAGTTACATATGATTCAACAACAAACCCATCCCCAACAAGAGCAACTTCAGAATTACAGAAGAATCATAAGTTTTCATGCTAGTGATCTACGTTCTGTGATCTAGGTTTATCATGTGCACTCATTCAGAATATCGAAATCCAACTTGGAGATAAGCTACATACAGCTACAGATAGCTGTTTCTTCAGTAAGTAATTAAGATGAGATCAAATGGAGCCTTGAACTATCTTCAAAATGAAATCTCAAATCGACAAATCGGAACTCAATTTGAAGAACCAGAACAATTGAGAACAGTTCAAAGATGATCAGGAGGAGAGTGACGTACTGGAGATAGCGAGAACTCTGGGTTTGGCCATGCTGTGACGGCCCAATTTGGATGATTTTCCCCAGATCCCGCGGCTCTTGGCGACGCGCATCGACCAGACGATCTTCTGCTTGGTGCCTTCAATGGCGGCTTCGCAGGCTCGCCGGAGCTCCTCGTCATCGGCTCTCGATTTCGCCATATCTGCGATCGCTTGCAGAGGATTCAACCTTGGCTTTTACCAGCTGCAGCCTGCAGCTTCAGTTCAAGGTGAGAGAGAAGAAGACACAGGAAATGAAAGTTTGGGCTGGACTCTGAAACGACAGCGTATCTGGTCAACCGGCCCAAAGAAAACGGACCCATATTTTTCTCCACCTAAATAGTTGGAACAATATACGATATATAATCTTAAATATTGAGCTTTTGTTGTACACATAATCATGTTGAGTTAACAATGTTGATAATTTGAGTCAGAATCCAATCTAATATTTGGTCGATTATTGGATACCAGATCTAATATGTCTAGAAATCCTTATTGAATATATTGCAGTCGATGTATTAGTTTGGAGATATATTATAAAAAAGGTTAATTTCATTTAAGTACTCTCAATTAATATTTAATTTCTAACTACCCTCAAGTTTGAATTTATTTTTACGATACCGTGAAGTTTTATGTCTATC
>JAYMSW010002398.1:0-13958 GCA_036897725.1 Erodium texanum | reverse complement strand
CCTTGATTGATTGATCTTGTTTCTCTTCCACTCTCTTGACGTTTCCATTCTTGACCCTTCAAACGTTTGGACTTACTACTTCACGGTCAAAGTTGTGCTCAGTATTAAAATCTTAACCTTAATCTTTAAAGGAAACGAACAACCATTTCTGTTATATATGATTGCGACATTATCCAAAATGTTGGATGAAAATCTCTGGTTGTTCCAACAAAAATTCTTCAGTTTTCAGAGTTTAATATTGGATTTAAACGACAAAACATGAACAGATCCCTAAACTTGCCAAATCTGGACCCAAACAGTATTTGTATTAATAGCCTACAAGTAAAGTAAAATTTTGAATAATGGGGATATGCATATTACTGGTTCAGGCTGCTGCATTTCTCATCTTTGTATCCAGCTGCTCTTCCACTCCTTCCGATTAAATAGGGTTCTGGGGAGGAATTTTCACTTTGCATGTCAAGCCCATGGTATGAACGGCTTGCAAAGAACTCTGCTCCCGATTTAGCCATTCCCTTGGCAACCGAGTTCGGGCCTTTTTCACGCAATTGCAGAGCCTTCTCCGTTGTATTTACCAAAGCAACAACTCCTTCCTTATCCTCCTCATCCTCTGATAATCATCCAAAAAAATCAGTATTAAATTATAAGGCAAAACAATACTTGAAAAGTCACATAATTTTCTAAAGGCAAGTTCTGTTTTTAAGCACATCACATTGAGAAAACAGAAGAAAATGGATAACCTTTGCAAAGATAAGGAATTCAATTTTTAGTGCTTGGCTTTCCACTCTTTGCCCTTCTGTCCGCACTACTCATATTGTTTTTTTTTTTCGATTGACGACTAAATCACAGATGTATCAAAGCATTTGGTCTCAACTCTCAAGACCTTGTTCTCACTACTCAAATTGTTTTTTTTTTTCTGATTGACTAAATCCCAAGTGTATAAAAGCATTTGGCTCAAGACCTTGCTTATATAGCAAGGGAACACCAAACATTTTTTGATTCTTAAAGAACTTTCGAAGATTGATGTATCAAGTATGAGCTCTCTTATGCCTCCTATGTAAAAAAAGAGCTCTAAATTTTTGAACCCACCTTGAGAAAGAACCTACAATGGCCGAATAGAGAGAAAGAAGCCCAAATGGCTGGATAGAGAGAAGCCCAACAGAAGGGAAGAAATAAATAAGGAGTGCGGAAATTCAACCCAAGTCCCAAGACCTAAATTCAAGTGTTTAACCAGTTTTGGTCACTCAAATTGTTATAAGTAACTTAAGGGCATAAGGTTGCAAATTCTTGGCTAATTAACTAAACGCTCTTACTTTGGGGCGGAATTTGATAGCAAAAAGTTTTTCAGTGTAGTTATGTGACAATCATTAAGTGTTCCAAGTCTTTTCTCTCCTATAGAGGGTGTCACACGGAATCTTCTAAACCTAGAAAAATAATATTAAATGCAATAAATGAAATCAAATTAAGAAGCTACCTTGTGCATCCAAACATTCTACATATCCACCTTGCAGGAAGGAAAATCGAGGTTCTCCTGGCTCGTTCCTTACTTCTGGAGAAGACAGATTAATCAAATCCCTGAATTCCATCACATACTCTCCTGTCCATTCTCTTCCTCTGGAATGTCACCATTTAAGTTCAGAACATTCAGGATTAAAGAAAACTCTAAATTCTTTTCTGGCATATAACAAGAAGATATACAATTGGGATATAAAAGTAGAAAACATGGAAAAGAACAGGTACCAAATCGTAAAGTATATCTATCAATACATGAAGTGGGAAGGAGCATCGCGTCAAATAAGGTTTAGTACTAGGAATCTATAACATATCCCTGTTTCATTTATAGTACCTGCTTAAAGCTAGCATGGCTTCAAATGGAGTGATAACAGGAGCTAAGAATTCTTTGCTATCCATAAGAACTGTTTGGGCACAAGAGACGTATATGAAGACATCACACTGCCACAGAAAGGAAAGAAAGTGTTACTTATACCCCATATATTATGTCTTGATAATATGGTGGAGATTTACTTGCATGTGAGCCTCAAACTATACCTCGGGGAAGTTCGCAAGTTTTGCAGGATTTGGTCTTCCCATAACAAGAGTATAGGCCTTCTTCCCTGCTGCTGAGATCAGCTCTTTCATCTGATGAATCATATGAAGATAACCAGCTGCATCAGAAAATAATTAGAAAATATATTATTTTTCAAACTATATAATGCATAATGAGGATGGCAAATATGGATTATACATAAAATAAGTAATCATACAAAAAATAATTATTAACTTGACCTTCTTATATTGAAGCTTATCACAATCTACTGATTGAGATTTAAAATTCCTACAGGTTCGAGGAACCAAATAATAACAACTTCAGTAGTACTTCAACAGATTAGGTAGCTGAAGTAAAGATTCATTCCTCTACAAAGCAAAAAAAGAAGGTTTGAAGCAGATCAATGAATATGCCTACGAAAATAATTTTACTGACTTAATAAGTAGTATGGAGCAGCAGACTCATATTCATTGGAATCTATTCTTTCTAGTTTCCTCAAGATTTTTGGATGATCTTAACAGTAAATTCATAACAATTAAAAGGTGCAGTTCAAAAGAAAAACAACAGCATTATCATGTAAAACAGTATATTAAAACCAGAACTTGGAGTGAAACATACCTACACCGAGAGTACCCACCAAAATCCCAACAATGTTAGCATCCTTTGCTTTCTCCACTAGGTAATATCTGAATGAAACATTACTCAGAGTAAATCACGTGTTATAAATCTCCGTGACTTGAATAGAGTGTTTGCTCCCTAAAAAATAATGCTCCCTGTCCTAAAATAAGTACCCTCTTTGAGTTTTGACAAAAATTAAGGATGGGTGAAGTAAGTCCTACTATGCCCTTATCTACTCCCACAGTGAGGTAATAACTTAATGATACAAGGACAAAGTAGGTAATCCATACATATTTCATTTTCTTGAAGGAAATTAGACAGATATTTAAGAGCATCAACTTCAAGGAAGTAGGACACTTATTTTTAGAACGGCTTAGTAAAATACTCGAGCATTAACTGTTACATATCCAGAAACATATTAGAAGACTTTTGAAGGAGTAATAAAGGGTGGAAGTAATACCTTCGCTTGAGGATCCTTCTTTGATGAGAGAAATCTGTCACTAGACAATTTTGTGTAGCATCATATCTGACTAAAACAAAAATCATCAATTAAAACTAGAATTCAAAAAGAAAATGAAACTTACAGCTGGATTATGGTTTGTGTATACTGAGTAAACTACAGGTAACTGCAAACAAACTAACAAATGCAAATAAATGTCTCAAACAACCATAAGTTCATTTTGTCAGTACTTCAGTTCTGGTTCTCAAGATTACCTAAAATTGGTAATAAACTAATAATGACTAAGAAAAACGAGCAAAGATGGGAGCATTTCTACTATCTAAAACCCAGGTTTCTATTGCCGAGAAATGGTAGAGAAATTTGGCATGGCGTAAATCCAGATATCAAATAACCATATTGATAGAAATAGTAGATTTTGAGGTTGGAAGAAAACTAGATGAATAGTTGACCACATAATGAACAAGTAATGAGAAAACTAGTGGGAAACAATGTCCAAATGCATCAGAGTAAGAACAAACACAGAAAAGCAGCATCAATGTTTGCAAAACTGGAAACTCATTAACAATTAACCAAGAAATTTAAGTAAAAAGATGTACCTATTTCACAACCATTGAATGTTAAAACAAGATTTGCAAATGCTGAATTGTCAGAACCGACCCAACAAAGCAAATGGTCCTCTATCTTGCATCCCTCGGGTAGGTTCCAGGTCAAACCACTAATGCAATATCTATTACCAGATATTGCACAAGAACCATCATTTGTACTACAGCTATCGGCCTGTCTATGGAGCTGCTTCGAGGTGTTTTGATCTTTAGATGGTTTGACAACTGAACCCACAGCATCAGCAAAATGGAATTCTAATTTGGACCCAAAAGTAGATAAGAGTGATGCTTCAGCCACTGCCTCTTTAATACTCGGCACTGCATGTGCATATTCCAGTCCGTATAGGACCTGTAATAAACCAGAAGACCTTAATGGAAAAAAAAAAAGTAATTTCTTGCAATAAACCACGATAGAACAGTTTAAATCATTCCATTAAGTAATAAATTGCAGGATGTTCAACAACTTCAAATGTTAATATTGGGAAGGTGGTGCAAGAGGAGCAGGCGATTTATTGCATCATGATATCTAAGCAAGCCTTCTGACTATTAGATTCATAAAGATTGAAGCCTTATACCTTCTCATTTGGATTTGGTTCACCAAATATGGCATTTCAATAAGCAGCAATCATTCATTACAAATGCAAATTATTCCACTCTACACATTTATACATGTGGATTAGGTGACCACTTGATAAGCATATTGAGGCTTCCACTCATCAGCTTGACCTTTTTAGTTGGATAAAGCTCTAACAGTATCAACACAGTGTTCTTCATTTGCCAAGGTAAACAGTCAATAAGTGAAGAGGCATAAACTTTAAGTCAATCATACCACAAGTGGCTTGCCAACGCTCAAAGCATATGTCGACAAACTTTCAACACAACTGGGGACGTCAAAGGAAGCCTTTCCAAAAACAAAGAATGCTGGAAGAGTTGATGTCCTGAAAAGTTAACAAAAATTATAAGAAAAGGAGGAATTTTACTTCACAGAGCCTCCATGGAACATTAATGGAACCCTTTCTATTTCTTTTCTTTTCTTAAATCAATTTGTAAAAGTGTTCATTTCCTCCATGGCCTTTCAAGAAATTTAATTTCCATGCCTCCAGCTGTGTATTCCTAATTAACTAAACATCAAAATTACATTTTTACACAACCAAAAGTTCACATATAAACTAAATCTGCTTATTTCAATGTGAGTTCGAACCAAATTAATACAGAAGTTCAATGAGAACACTTACGGACTGAGACAAGTGTGTCCATAGTGCACGACGCAATCGGCATTGACGTGCAATGCTCCGACCTCGTCGACACAGCAACTGCCGTACGTCGTGTCCGCCATAACGTATAATTTAACATCCTCGACATCTCCGTTTCCTTGGGTACCGGATTCTCTCAGAGACCGGAGCTTATTCCTCAAAGCACTTACCACTTTCGTGGAGTCCTTCAGTAGCTCATCCGGAAACTGAAATTAAAGCCAGATGAACTCAATTTCAGACACCAGAACATCAATTTGGCTGCCGAGAAAATAGATGGAAAGTTTGGGTAGGCATTTTCTAGGTCAAAAGGAGACCGTGAGCGAAGACGATGTGGACAGTACCTGTAAAGCGACTCTGGTGTAGCTACTGGAGTTGATGAAAGTTGCAGTGCGAGCAATTTCGTAATACGTTTCCAAGTCCATTACCAAATATGAGGACAGTAGTGACTAGAGAAAGCTCTGTTCAGTCTCCGGTCTTCCACTGTCGAGGAAGAAGAAGAAGCACGAAAGAGGGACGGAGGTGTAATAAGCTGAGCTGCCTTCCTTTTCTTTGTTATTTTTCAATGTGCCCCTAATACTATTGCATTATTCAATTTGGCCCTTACAACTTCTCAACTATTTTTTTCCTGGAGGTACAGTATTCTTTTTTGAGCAAATTTAGATAACGCCCTTAATTATGTTTATTTTGTATTTCACCATCCTTAATTGTGAAAAAAAAATGTACCAATTCACCATTCTTAATTGCTTTTAAGTTGAACCATCAACTAAAATTGGTTATGACGGTATCAAACATTAGCCTTTAAAATCTTGTTCTATTTATTGAAGTCTGGATCTTATGAATGCTATAATACAATAAATGGGGTCATCCTCGGATAAATCATAATAAGATATGTTCATCTTTAAGACTAAATTTTATACCCCTGCCATTATTTGAATCTGAAGGTCCATGTAGCTAAAAATCCAGAACTGACGACTTCAATGCTTCACTGCAAGTTCATGGTCTTACATTGTAGCTTTAACACATAATTCATGGTACATGTAATCAGCAACAGCCTGTTTTGAGTTCAGGACAATAAACCAAGAGATCACAGGAAATATAAACATGATGCTGTTAGTGAATTGCTAAACAGATGACATGACAATTCACAAGTTTTTATGTCATTTGAAAATCTCTAATCAAAATGGGGAAGTAAAACAAAATCCCATGCCCTTGCATTGTGTAATTGCTCAAATATGATATTTTTGTTCTAATCTTTATCTTTTGGGACAAAAAAACACCGAAGAGATGAAGTCTAGCAACTGAAAGTGGAAAAACTAGGAAGCAAGTTTATACAGAGGCTTTGGTCGTTGGTGACAAAAGGCTGTTTCTTCAAACTTTCTTGGCTTTCTTCTTCAAAGACCCATCTTTCTTATCAGCACTGGAAGCTTTCTTCTTCTCCTTCCTCTCCCTTTTTTTGAGAGCAGTCATGCGAGCCTTGAGAATGGTTGCATAGGAAGCTTGAAATTTCTGGTGGTCCTTTGCCCCAACCTAAAAGGTAAAAATCAGAAAACTATGTTGGCCAAAATAAACTATAGTAGCAATTAATTTCAATGGGGATCAGGCCAAGACACATTCCAGATTCAGGCTCAAGCAGTTCAGCTATGTCATATTAAATACACACAAACATTCATACATTATACTCGAAAAGAAATTAATAAGAACTATAATCATCTTACCTTTTTTTTTCTTTCCCATGAGCCTACTTGCATTGCAAATTGCAATAAAACATAACCAAGATCTCATGTCTTCATACATTAAGATATCTCTACATGTTTTCTAACCAATTAAAGAAAGAGAATCATTGAGTTTAATTAAGAAATACATCCAAACTCAAAACTTGGCCCTACATGTAAATATGATTCGTGAATGAAACATACACAAAGAGTGTCTCGTAAAACCTTTATTCCAAAGAAATTAATTCATCCCCTTCCCCAAGCTAAGGTCAAAATATGAGGCATAGACTCAGTTCTATCAATTCCTGAAACAGTAAAACCTAACAAATACCACTTGATGCCATGCACCTAAATCAATGAAGTTAGCTATAACAGTTGAATTCGAGACATAATATTTGTCATTTGAATTGTTCCCACCCCAGCCTAATCAACAATAACACCACCAAAGTAAAAAAAACTTTAAAAGGTATAAAGCTAAATAAGCAGCTTTTCATCTATGTGCTGCATAAACCTATTTACACACCACATACTTGGCAATCACAGTTATAAATCACGCCCAAATCATTATAACTAGGAAGTCTAAAACAAGCCATACAACTAAAGGCAAGAATCAGATAAGACTATTGACAGCAGGAAGAAATACATACCGAAGTGGAACTGGTTTTTTTACCAGTAGTGGCTCGGATTAGGCATCTGTAGTCGATGGGCTCGCCAGCAGTCACCATCTTATTCTTCTGCACCTTAGACTTCAGGGATGCTACATACACAACCACAAATATATATCAGAAGATCAAAATCATAACTCAAAAGAGAACAATTTATTGGTTATATTGAAAACTGAAGAGGGGGATGTAATAATTACATCTTTTGAGAGTAACCCAAACAGTGCCGGTCTCCTTGGTGCGCTCGAACAAGCTGGTGAGTTCATTAAGGAATGGGTCTGGCTGTAGATTCACCTATTCATTCAAATCAACACGTACAATTAGATCAATAGCAATTGCCTATCACAATGGTAACACACGAATAAAGCAATCAACGGCACAAGATTGACAATTTTGCAACCAAAGATTCTTCAAACAAGAAACCAATCGCGTATTTGATATTTAACAGTACCGATTACAGAACAAAGGCATGATGATAACAATTCACAATACGAACCAGAATCGAAAGAAATTGAAGAACACGCGTCAAAATTACAGAAGCGTCTGTGATCTAATAATCTATATACATTGATAAACAGTAAAAAGAGAGTGAGCATTACCATGATGATTGATGAAGTTGTAGCGCTGAGATCTAGTAAGCAAGCAAAACCCTAGGTTGCAGAGACTGGCAATACGAATTCGAGTCTTGAAAAGAAATCGCATGCACGGCAAGAAGGATTATTTGCAATTGAAACGGACTACTGAAGAATATGTATACTGTTTTTATCTCAATTTTACCCTAGACATTTTCAACCCAAAATATTATATTAATCTTTACTATCAATTTCCTTTTTTATCATAGCAACGGTATTGGTTCGAGTGATCACTTGACCAAGCAAAATTTGAAACATATTTTGGTAACCTTGACATTTCTGAACCAGAAAATATGAAAAATCTGCAAAACTGGTTGCTTCCAATTCCATATAGAGAAATAGAAAAAGCAATTCTTACAATGAAAGTTGTACAATATCTTTTTCTAAAGTAAATATTACAACACTGCGTGCCACAGATGGATTCAGTTGGTCTCTTGAAGAAGATGAATCAGTGCAGAATCAAAAACTCCTCTTCAAAGCTCTGCTCCATTCGCAAGTTGGGTCATGTCAAAGAGGAGTAGTTGTAGTTATTGTGGCCAAAATAAATGGAAGAAAAGTCAAGAGATTGTATTTATGTTTCGATCTTCTAGATCAATTCTTCATGTGGAATTGTCTTGATTGGATCCTCAAAAAATGACTGCTCAGTCAAAAGGTAAGAAATTCACGATTTATTGAGATTTAACAAACACGTTAACAAATTTAAATGTTTTGAAATCATACAGATTTTTCAAACATTATTTGATTTGCAGAATCATAAAGCACGACAAAATGATGCGAGTAGGAAAGAAATTTCTGTTTGTGGGGCCTTATCAGAATATAGAATCCTATAATGAAAGCAATTTGATATCTTCATGTTCTAAACTGTTGATACTCTAAAGCATACAAGTTTCCCAAAATCCCTTCCAGCCTAGGATATGTTGGGGAGACCAGGTGTTTTAGAAATAACCACATGCAAAAAGATTAATTTAACATTTCATAATATATCAAATCTAACAACGTATCCCTCTATTTTGACTTTCTTGTTACATGGGCTCATCTTCTTCATAGTCATAGGGGAAAGAATCATGGTTCTAATCCACACAATATATATATATATAACTAAGTTGTATTTTTATTTAGTACTTGTCATGAGCTCTTGAACTTGTGAATATTTGCTATGGCCTCACTTTCTTCCCTTGCCATTGTCTTTCTCATCCTTCCTCTGCTTCTTGGCTCGGCCGAAGAAGACAACAAAGAGTGTCCCGAATCCACATTTTTCAACTGCGGAAAGCTAAGCAACCTCGTGTACCCCTTCACCAGCAGCGCGTACCCCAAATGCGGCCCCTTTTCAGTGTCCGGCTGCAACGGAACGGTCCAGAAGATCCAGCTTGGGCGGAGATGGTACGAGATCGAACTCATATCACAGTCTGGTTCCGTGCTCATCAACGACCCAATCCTGACGAAGCTCTTAAGCTCCCGAAGCTGTGAATATTTCGATGATCTGAGCGATTTGGCTCTCTCGAGTGAGCCTTTTGTTTCCTTGCAGGTGCTTGAGAATCACACCATGTTCAGGTGCAACCGGATGCTGGACATTGATCACCGTCATGTAGTGTATGTGAGGTGCAACGGATACAATATATACTATGTTCGTGGCGGAGATTATGATCTTCAAAGCGAGTGCTCTGTTATCCATCTGCCGGTGAACTCGAGCAACTTGTGGAGGAACGCCGATCTGTTTGGTGTATTGGCTGCTAAGTTCTATCTCCAAGCTTCCGTTTCTTTGGATTGTTGGCAGTGCATAGATAAAGGAGGCCTTTGTGAGACAACTAGTAAGGGAAAGCTTCGTTGTGCCAAGGCCAAAGGTACCTATATCATTATTCCTTCCTCTACTACTTCTCGTGTGACAAAACTTCGATTTTAGTGTTGACCCACGTGCAAGAATCAACTCCTATACATCTAGTTGTTTGTTGCATCTTCTTGTGGCGGGAGCATATTTAGGCTACTTTGGATTGAGATTATGATGATTTAGAGTCAATTCTATTGTATAGTTATGATTTTGCAAGACATAACTTTTTGTATTATTGAAAATATAGCAAGTAATGGAAAGAAGATGATTACAATTAAAAAAAAAACTAATTCTTTATTGTTGGTATACCCCTCTTGATTGAATATGCATTTGCCCATTTGCAAGAGTTTTCATTGAAATAATATATTCTATAATAAATACAGCAAAACCTTTTTGTACAGTAGTATGCACGACATAATGCTTAATTGAAATTTAAAATATAGGTATATATTTAATTATATAACATTCTTATATTTATTATCGTTGATTTTTAAATTGTATTCTTAATTCTGCCCTTACTTAATCTGTTATTATATATATATATAGAAATTTAGTATTACAACACGTGATGAAGTAGTTTAGTGTAGAGTTTAATTCAGGTATGTATATTTAGTCTTATTTTTAAAAAATTCAAATAAAAATACAATCTGACAAAGTTTGTCACCAAAACTTTCTGCAGCAAAAAACGGGTCGAGATTGCAGCTGAAGCTACTAGTATTAGGTAAGCTTCGACCCGCATGTTGATAGCATGTCACATTTATAAACCATAAACGATGAGACGTGTTTTTGTTTCCTTGATCACAGCCCTTTCAACCGTAGGAATCGGAACATCACTCACAATCTTAGCCTTCCTCTTTCGCAGAAGATACTCATTTTCTACTTCCTTGTCGTTTTGGAAGAGAAAAGAGGACGACAACATCGAGTCCTTGCTACGCGCATGCGGGTCCATGTGTCCGAAAAGGTACAGTTACTTGGAAGTCAAGAAAATGACGGACTCGTTCAGGGACAAGCTAGGCGAAGGGGGTTTCGGAAGTGTTTACAAGGGAAAGCTACAAGATAGCCGTCTAGTGGCTGTGAAGGTCTTAAAGGGATCGAAAGGAAACGGAGAAGACTTCATCAACGAGGTATCGAGCATCAGCAAGACTTCCCACATCAACATTGTGAGTCTCTTAGGTTTTTGCTTCGAGGGCCCGAAACGAGCTCTAGTCTACGAGTTCATGCCTAAAGGATCGCTCGAAAAGTTCATATACGAAAAGGGTAATGACGTCAATGCGAATCGGTCGTTGACGTGGGGGACTTTGTTCCAGATAGCCGTTGGGATAGCTCGAGGGCTTGAGTACCTTCACTTGAGATGCAACACGCGGATCCTTCACTTCGACATAAAGCCGCACAACATTCTCTTGGACGAGGAGTTTTGTCCGAAGATCTCCGATTTCGGGCTCGCCAAGGTTTGTCCGAGAAAGGAGAGCATCGTGTCGATGCTGGGAGCTAGGGGCACTGTCGGGTACATTGCGCCGGAAGTGGTGTGCAGGAACTTCGGTGGAGTGTCACATAAGTCGGATGTTTATAGCTACGGGATGATGGTTTTGGAGATGGTTGGAGGGAGAAGGAACGTGGATTGTGAAGCCGATGATACGAGCCAGATATACTTTCCACATTGGATTTATAATAGAGTTGTGTCCGAAGAAGGGCTTGGATTGCATGCGATTGTGAATTCAGAGGAGAGAGGGTACGCGAAGAAGATGGTGATGATGAGCTTGTGGTGCGTCCAGACAGACCCGTCCAAGAGGCCATCCATGAGTAGAGTTGTGGAGATGTTGGAGGGAAAGGTTGAGTCATTGCAAAATCCACCCAAACCGCCTTTCTAGCTCATGTCTTTGTTTAGTAATGAAAATATGTGTATTATTCCTTCTTTTCCAAATCATTTATCATTTCTAGTGTTGTGAGTGCCGAATCACCTCAATTCTTTCTTTATCTTCATCCTCCATTAAAATGGAGATTATTTTGTAGAGCCTTACATATAGGACCACTGTCTTTATTGTATTTTAAGGGGTCTCTTTAGATATATCCTTTTATTATTTTTGAAGCGAGTGTTAAGGTGTCTGCTCAAACCTTTTTGGTCTCTTTAGATTTTTGGATCTCTGTGTAATGGTTTGAGTTATTCAGATTTCATTACTACACGGAAATTTGATAGATGAAAGATAGTCGTCCAATATCCTTGGGTAGGGATTTTCGTTTGCTTGCTTCTTGTTGGACAATTTTTTGCTTCCCTTTAAGAAATTACTCCATTGCTGGGATTTTTATAGCACACTCATAAAGTGGTCTATGACCATAAAGTACCTCAGAAGGTTTCATTTGAGAGAAGTATGATAGGATGTATTATACCAAAATTCAGCTAGACTAAGTCATTCCCCAGTCGTTTTGGATTTGTATGAACAATAGTTCTGAAGTTGGTTTTCAGACATTGATATACTCTCTCAATTTGATCATATGCTTGTGCATGGTAGGTTGAAGACATAAGCAATCCAGTTCCCATTATCTTGAAGACCTATCTGAATAGGCTCATGGAAACCTTGTCCATATCAGATATAATAGTTTTAGGGAGGCCATTGATGCGGACACATTAATATATTACAACGATATATCTTTAACCATATTGTAATAATTTTTCGCCCTAATTTGGATTAATAATCTTCAATCCCTCTAATTTTATGATTGTTTGTGTATGTTAGTGGTTGACAGGTGAAAGGAACAAAAAGGACCATTTTCGGAGTAAGAGGACAAGCTAGACCATTACAAGCACATTAACGGTCGTGATCATGGTCCTTACCCAGGCCGTCACTGCCGTCACGCCCTCTATGATGATGTTGCGATCGGGAGGAACTGTTCTGCTACCCGCAACATGACGGTCGTAAAGTTACTCGTCACAGGCAAAGTCACAACCGCAAGGTTACAAGTATCAAGAAGCGGAATCAATCAGGAGCCATTACTTTCTTATCCACAGTCTCATGGCCGTGAGGGTGCCCATGAGGGGCACCTCTACGCTGTAAGTCGGTAGGTAACTTGCGATCAGAAGATAAAAATTAGGTAATTTTTCAATTTTGTCCCTACAAATTTACGATGTATAAGTAGAGATTTATAGTCAAAATTAAGAGAATTTAGATTATATCGAGAACTATTTGCTTAGGGTCGAGGTTTGTTCTAGAGTACATAAGAACAAAGATTTCAGTTTGTATCAATTTACTTTATCAATAATATGTTTCATCTTCGTCTTTGATTGTGAACAAATAAACTTATTCAATTTGGAGTAATGGGTGATTAAGGTTTTACTAATGCATTGGGTATCCATTTAATATTATGAAATTAATATAGGTTAGGGTTTACAATTGATTAGAACTTAATACTATATGGGCTTGATAATTGATCTTAGTTATTAGTCAATAATTGATCCCCAGCGACACCCTCGTAACAAGTTTGTGATTACACACAGAAGGCAAGTCATCACCATGAGTCAACGCCTCTTTGAGCCACCACATGACCCGCAAATGGGTAAGACTAAGACGTGGTTGGTTCCAGAGTTGAATTGACTTCTCCGCATTGGTTCGTGGCAAGACTGAAGTATGGTTGACATATTCAAAGATGGCCTCATTCATAGCATGCCAATGAAGACTAATTGTTTTTCTTATGGATGCAATCAGTTTGGTGTTGTTTCTGAGAAACTCTGCCCACTTAGTGTATAAACAATGTCTGCTGAATCGAACTCTGAGCACGCACAACACAGCAATGGCTGACCAAGACAGTCCAGAAGATGATCCCAATATCTACATAGACATGGATTCATTAGCAACATCCATTGAAGCCAAGCTGACAAGCAACTCCTCCTTCATGTCCCCAGATTGTTGCATCTTCAAAACCCCCAACATACTCTTCCGGCACAACCCCGAAGCCTACATCCCCAACGCCTTCTCAATAGGTCCCCTGCACCACGGCAAGCCCCGCCTAGTAGCCACCGAGAAGATCAAGCTTCGGTACCTTGAGGGCCTCATTTCTCGCGCCTCCACACCCCAGACGGCTCTCAAAGACCTCATCACCCAAGTAGCAAAGCTCGAGTCAAAGGCCCGTTCGTGCTACGTACCTGTAACACGGTTAC
>JAYMSW010002397.1:0-13958 GCA_036897725.1 Erodium texanum | reverse complement strand
CGTCATTTCAAAAAAATGAACAGTAATTTAACAGATTATCTAACGGATCTGTTAAATTTGTTAAATTTTGAAAGGTTAGTGTGTGGATTAAGTGCGACCATACGTTAGTGTGTGAAGTGAAAAATGGCCAAACGTTTGTGTGTGTATTTGTAATTAATCCTAATATCTGTATAACTTGTAAAAGATATTGTTGATAGGATTTTAAATGAATCAAGTTTTTGATGAACAACTCGAGTTTGATTTGATAAATATTATACTAAAATCTTGAGTATAGTTTGATTAGTAAACGAGTTAACTTAAATTCGAGCTACTATGAAAGTACATAAAAATATTGAAATAAAATAAATAATTTATCATCTTGGTGGTCATATTTTTATCAACTCCAACAAAAGACTTTATTAGTTATGCAAACATGGTTTATCAACTGTAGCAAGATACTTTATCAATTGTAGGAACATGTTTTATTAACTATGACAAAAGGTTTTATCGACTATGTAAACAAGATTTATCAACTATTTAAACATGGCTTCTCAATTATAGCAATATATTTTATCAACTCCAATAACAGATTCTACCAACTATAGCAACATATTTTATCAAGGTATGCGTAGCAAGAATTTTTATCAACTAATACAACTAATATTACATGTTTGATCATTAGGTTAAATCAAAAGACACTGTATATTTTTTGGTGAAGTACGATTCCTTTCTCCAAATACTGAAACTCCACAATCTTGTAAGGCTTCAACGTAGTAAGACAATCCGGAATCCAAATCTTTGTGTCATAGTACCCTGTGCAACACACACCACAAAATCATTATCAAATTCCAAATCAGTATTATGAAAGTACATAGTTTTCTCTCGTTTAGTAAACATGTCAACGCAATAAAAACTAACATGTAAATGAACATCTTTACTACACAGTATATTATCATTTATCAACTAGATGCAAAATTTTATCACCAAACTACATGTAGATTATCAACATGTGCATGCCTATCATAATATATTAGAAGTTTTATCAACTAGATGTAAAAAAATTATCATCAAACTACACGTAAATTATCAACATGCTTGTGCGTCCCCATCCTAATGCCTTAGAAGTTTTATCACTAAACTACATGCATATTATAAACATGTATGCTCTTTGTCCTAATGTATCAGAAGTTCTATCACCAAACTATTTTGGTTGCACGAAATGAAAATCCTACCCTAACACAGATCTGAATGCACATATGTTGTTTTCGAGATGAATTGTTGGATATTAAGTGTGTGTCATTCAAACTGATTCTATATATAAGTTTTTAGTAGATTTAACCTCTATGTGTACAAATTTATAATTTTATTCTCACTTTCAATATGAAAACAAAATGAATAAAACATAGCCAAACTTAAGGTTGACTCTTTGTGAGTTTAATTTTTAATATTCTTACTCTCCAATAATATCCTTACAAACATAATCAAATCCTAACAATTTTAGGTTAGATTGAACTCTCTTACACCATTGTTAGACAGTTGATTTTTGAGTGGGGATCAAAACCTTGGAGTGGAATATATCGTGGATCCCCCGTCGAAGACACAAACATACGAAGCATTCGACAAAACCCATGTGAATGGGATGTGAGTACAACACAACTCAACACAACACGGACTTGGATATTTTGTTGTATTTCAAATATCCCATTACAGTACATATATCTTTGCCTTCTTGGGATGCATTAGTTACTTACAAATTAACGTGGTTCTTTCATAGCAAGTATCTTCGAGATCTGTTGCTGTGTGCATTATTTAAATGCATGTTGTAGTTGTACGTGAAGCATTATGGTCCACATAATTGTACGTAGCACTTTTGGGCTACAGTGACATCCCAACTAACAAGACAACAACCATTAACTATACAACCATCTCTCTCTTCTTTTTTTTTCTTTTGTGTGGAGGAAGTTACTTCGTATCTATCCATGGAGCCTAGAAACTTCAGCTATCGTCTTCCATCGATATTGTTTCATTCATATGATTCACACAGACAACATTGTATTTGTATATCATGACGACATATATTGTTATTTAGCTATCACAATTAATGAATGTATGTCTTTATCTTCAGTTGTGCGTTTGTTTTGGAGAGTAACTGATTGTTGGATCCACCATTCCAACGCAAATGCACTTCATTGTGTGTAGCATATTCTACAAACATAGGCACACCGTTCCAGATTCCGCATGGCATATTCTTAGATAGTTGGGCAAACACGTATTTGTTCCACGTGAGTCGGACCAAACGGTCCATTAGTGTGAATAGACAAGCCTTTAGGGGTATACATTCAATTAAATATATGTTCATGATATGCTAGGTTGCTTATTGGTCTCCAGCTTAGGAACAAAGCCAAAAATAAGTAAATAACAGAGATTAAAAACATATATAAATGAACGTACAAGCCAAAAAAATATAGTTCCTTGGCCATGCCACTTCTCATCACTACGTAGACATATGTCAGCAGCAAAACAAAGTTTCAAGTAAAAAACAATGTCTGATCTGACAGGATCATCTACTTATGAATTATAACAGAAAAAAATGGAAGGAATTGAATTATGTGTTAGTATACAATGTGGACACTATTTTTACACGAGAAACAAAATCTACGAGTAACTTGATGCCCTAAATCAAGATGCAAGTATTTTGGCATATATTTACTGTGTTCCCCACATCTTGGTTTGGTCTGGGTTGGGCTCTTGCTCAGGACAACAAAAATTAGGCAGACAACATAGGAAGAGCTTTCAGTGAAAAAAATAGCTCCCTCAATCAACCTCCTTTGCACTTTTGTGCACCAGAGTACAAATGCTGAAATCCATTGTCTGGTTAATATCATGAATCATGAGAGCCTTGCACGATCAAAGTAATGCGCTTAAAACTGTCGCTGCGAAGGATCTCTCCTTTAAATCCAATCTGGGAGCACAAATCAATCATATATTCATTATATCTCACAACACTTGCTTTTAGAAGACCTTTTTTGGTGTAAATTTGAGATGGCATTTACACGGCTGAAAACCTGATTATTACCTCATTGGAGCTATCAGGAGCAAACCACCGCAATAGCACTCCAAGATGTACAACAGCAGGAATCAGCTTAAAAAGCAGTGGCGTCGTTACCTGCACTGCTTCTATGTAAGCATACTTGAATAATATAGAAAAGGAGAATAGAAAAACTCCAAAGGAATTGACTGCTTGATTTCAACCAGGTAACTTAGGTGACCACTTTTCAATTGATATCTATTCATGCTTAGCTAAACGCTTCACTAAAATAAACACAAGTTTCCAGCTTGAAAACTCCAACGAACTTCAACCTTTTGCATAACATAACCAAGTACCTATACAGATTCATGCCACTATGCCTACATTGCTTAGCAAATTATAACAGAGAACACTACAGCCTTGAGCTATTTTAAGCCTCTGGACATTTTTAGTTATGAATAAATGTCCTTCCCAAAATGGTAATTCTCATCAAACTCCTTCAATTTGGATCAGCCATCTGATCACATGGAATGTTATTAGTCACACACATACATACAAATGCAACAGGGATGGTATTTCAATTTCACCGAGAGAAAATTCAACTAAATTGCCATAATGAACAGATGGAACCATTTCCAATTGTGTAAATTGCAACATTTATGAATTTACATACCAAACTGAGAGCAGTTGTGCCAAGCAGGAGTAGATACAATTTCCCCTGAAATAGTGACAAGTCATTCAGTTGCACAACCAGTGTACAAGAGCCACAAAAGACCAATAAAGCAAACTTACAATCAATCTTTAAGCACAAATTAATGTTTGAGACAGGGTTATTAATAGCCAAAAACAACTTCTTGGTTTAATCCTTCTTTCATTAGAGTTCAGTGTACTTACACAACTCAACTCGAATGACAAGTGTAGTTTTCTGTTCTAACATTTTTCAGTATGTCTTATAAAATATAATATAATTTCACTCAAGTTTTCTACTCGTACAAGTTACAACTAGTCAGTTCACTTTAAGTAGGTTAATTCCTCGGTTCCAGAAAGGAAAAAAAAACATCTTTCCTAGGGTTTTCCTGATTTATCATTACTTGTGCACTCCTTGATGTTGATATTGACACTTTTATTTGGACATGACATTTTAGAACGGATGAATTCGATTGAGAAACAGGAAAAGCACAAATGATGCCACTCCCAGATGATGAGCAAGTAAATATACTTACAATTCAAGCACTTACCTCAACTAGATGAAGATTAGAAGCGCGACTCAGAAGAACAAAGGCGAATTCCCCTATTTGTGCAAGAGACATACCAACCTACGCATATGAAATAACCTAAGGTCCCTCTGTCAATAAAATGAATGGCACGGTCAAATATAAATAGGAATGTACCACCAACGTAGCGAATATCTTACAAGAAGTGAGGTCTTGTTGTTGTATCGAAATCCTTTGACAACACCCGCAACCACTATGGTTTTTATAACGATGACCAATAAAACAGATGCCACTAAGATATCGACATGATTCCAAAGGAAATGAACATGTATAAGCATCCCAATGCTGGCAAGAAAAAGTGCAGCAAAGAAGTTGCGGATAGGCTCAACCTATATAGCAACCAAATTAGGGGTTAAGTTCCAAACATTTCAACAAGAGAACTTACAGAATATAATGTCAAATTAACTAGGATTTATATGAAGTTTACTGTAAGTTTCAGATCTTGAAATGCAGAACAAAATGTTTAAGAGTTTATCAGCATAGCGGAGAAAGCAATTCTAAAACAGACTTAATGAATTCCACTTCGCAATTACCCACCCTCTGTTAAAACCACATTCTTGAAAACAAAAGAGGTTCCAAACTTTGAAAGCACTAGTTTTATTTTCAATTTAAATGAATTCCTGAATTCAGTGTCTTTAAAAAGTGTCGAGGTACTAGATATCTGCTCTCTGACTAATCTTGAATTTTATATACCTTGCAAATGGGAAAGGACACAACTATGTGTAAGGTATATTTTCTTAATCTTTGATCACTAATAAGCAACTACATCTGAAATCTTTATATATATTTTTAATTCAAAGTATTATGGCACTGGTATGGTAACAATTTTGAGGATTTTCATATCCTTTTTACTAATTCTGAACTTTTGCTAGTATAAATTTTTTACTACATTTCTTGATTCTCAACATAATATCATGTCAGAGGAGGTATATTTCCATCTATAACAATCATTTTAATCATACAGAAGTTATTCCCTGAATATCACAAATGTTGAGAAGAACAGAACAAGATTCATTGAGCACCATGTAAATTGAGGAAAATGGACAACACAAATAATTCCCTTACTTGCTCAAGTGTATGCTGGCCAAGGTCAGTTGTTGATATCATCACTCCTGCAGCAAAGGATCCCAGTTCAAGGCTTAGACCGAGCTTATCACTACACTGAAACAAGACCGAGAATCCATATTATATGCATGCACATATACATACACTGGACAGTTTGGGTTGGTGTTTCCCAGTAAAAGAAGGAAAGGGCAAGTGTAATATGTTTTTGCTCCCTTCTATGCTAACATTTGAAACATCAAAGCATGCAGAATAGAAGACAACGAAAGTTATACAAAAGGGACACATAATGCGAGAGGTTAGAAAAGGGAAATAAGACAAACCCATGCAACCAGTAAGCAGAATGCCACTGCTGCCAATTGATAAAGCTCATTAGTCTGCACAGACAACAACAGGTTAAGATAATGTGTAATTGTCGAGTATAGCTCCAGAGCATATACACTATTCTTACCTGTGATGATAGGCTTATCATAAGCTTGAGGAACCATGGTACGCAAGTACGAGATATTATCGCCAAAATAGCCAAAAATGACAGCAACACTACCAACCTGGAATAGAAGAATTAATATGTAAAAGGGAAAACTTGGTCATTATACTATACACAATTGAGAAGGGCATAACAGAACATACTATGTTGGTACACATATCCTATCATAAGAGACATTAAGAAGCTAAGAGCTGTCCTAATATGCACAGACATCAATAACGTGGCAGAAATGTAAATTATGATGGGCTTCTAAAATGGAAAACAATATATTGCATTGGCTAGTACAATCACATTGTCATCTCAAAGGCTGATTAGCATTACCACTATTTCCCACGAAAACTGAGAAAATTTTGGTTACATTTTATTTCAAGCACAGAAACTAGAAATTCCACAGCAATGTACCAACATCAAGTTAGCATCTTAGAGGGATTATGTCACTACAAAGGTTAAGGTGTAATAAGTTGTACTGCTGCACAAGCATCCAACTGCATCAAATAAAATCCTGGGTGTTTGAAGAAAACTTTGTATATGTAGCAGTAAACATCATTACACCTTAAGATTTAAAAGCTTTCCTCATAAGAGGCAACCCTTTACAAGGATAAGAAACAAAGTTACTTGTATAAACCCTATCCACACACACACACACACATATATGCTTTTGCAGGATATCCTTTAATTGTTTCTTATTAAATAGTTCTTTGTATAAAAAAATTAAGGGTTATGGTCGAACGGATATAAATATTTACACTAACAATCAACCTAGACTACCTAACTTGTGTCACAAATGAATATCAGGTTTTACAGAATGATATCTAAACTTTAGCATCCAAAAAAAATAGGAATCGTGACAAGTCTTCTGAATAATAAAAAGTTACGCACATCCCAAAATCTTAAGAGACCTGATACCTTGGGTTTTCAGCCACCCAAATAATATTACATTTGTAACTCTGCGTCATGATGACCAACATAAAATAAGCCCGAATACAACCAACTGCTGTATATTTAGGCAAACATTATATCATCAATAACTTCATTTTGGTTAGCATGCCCAGTCATAACATGACGAAAAATTGCCAACCCATTCCAAGCAGCAAGTATTGCAACCCCGAGTATTAGTATCCCTTTGCATACCTACATCTTTATTAGAATGAAATAGACTCGAATATGAAAGCGATAAAGCATGCTGAGGCACCCACCAATAATGGCCCATAACTTGACTACTCCAGATTTCCTATCAAGATCAAGTAATTACACATGCAATTTCACTTGGCATGGATTTTAAAACAAGATATGACTGCATTCAAATGACAAAAAATAAAATGGTCAAACAAAAATACTAAAGTCCATGATAAAGTTTCAAAAATATAATTGCATGACAAATAAAGTTCACTCATGGGAAACTTAATGGTCAAACAAAAATAAAATTTCAAATGGAAATTTCAAATAAGATTGTCAAGATGATAACAATACTTGGAATAATAGATAACTTGCAATGTTTATATCAAGTTTGCATATAGCATAAGGAAGAAGCAATTCACAGTCTTACGATTTAGTCATGGATATCATCCCCTGAAGAACACCAAAAGTACCACCAAGAATTGGAAGCAGAGCAAACAGCATGCCCACTGCACAGTCCTGATAGGGCCAGCATACTTGTCAATTCAACAAGGGGAAGAAAACTTCTATGCAGAACAAATATATCTGATATAATAGACTAGAATAAAAAGACAAAGTGGGTTATAATGGTTGCTTAAATAAGTCGCATTAGTAATGTAGCATTCACTGTAATATGGATGTGATGACAAATAGCATACCTGCAGAATAAGGATACCAATTGTGACCTGACCGTGAAGGGCATTGATACTATTTTTTTCCATCAAGAATTTCAAAACCTATGAGCCACCAGTAGTGAAAGAATTTAACAACTCCATATCTATGGAAGGTAAATTATAAAAATTGAAGAAGCAACTTGGATAAAAATTAATATGAGAACAAACAAAAATGAAATGGGAATCAGGTTCAGAGACACAATCCAGAACTTCATACTGATAAGACTTCAGTGGATCCCTTTTTCTGATAAAGGTAGTTATCAGGAAAACAATCTAATGGTCAACCATCCATATAATCCAGTGAAGGGTGATTAACTAAGATGAAGCGTCGCTTCTTCACTCTTACATTTCGTAGTTCAGGCATGTGAAATTGCTTATAAATTTGAAAGGGAATTAGGCTTCTAATTAATCAAATAGAAAGAATTATGACTTGAATCCATAAAATAACAAAAATTGATTGGAGAAGTTGTCTTCAAACCCAACCAGACAATATCAAGTGGTTTGTTTGGAAATAGTTTAGTAATCTAAAAACATGTGTTGAACAGAGTTTAAGAGAAAGGTTGCAGAGGATAGTCCATATAATCTGAAAGATTCATCACTTTACAGGAAACGGGTATGTGGGCACGCAGGATAAGTAAAAAATGTCCTTACACAACATTAAAATAGAAGACAGCACAACCTCTTACATAATTACACTCCATGTAAAATAGTAGTTTTCCATGAACCATCAATTGTAATTGACTTAACTGTAAATAAAGCTGTATATAAAGACACAAGCCAAAACGAAATAATTAAACTATGTTGACATAACCACATTCACCAAATTAAGTTCATGATTTGATAATCGTCCATGATAAAGAAGGTTCCAGCAAATTTATGTCACATTCACCAGCATAAGTTCATGATTTGACAGTCATCCATGACAAATAAAGTTTCACACATCACATGTGTACAAACGTGTATAAGCATCACGAGAACTAAACAAATGAAATATATGTAAAGAGATTTACCACTGCAGTTGATGACATAGACAGGAATGCACCAACAAAAATTCCCTCCGAAGGTTTGCCACCACATAACTGCAAAACAGAACATACTGCTTCAACACCAGATATTAAAAGTCAAAATTCAAAAATTGTAAGCAGCGGAAGAAAATATCGAAGCCTGGTTCTTATAAAGCTGACTGATGTTAGATAACAGATTCTAGGAGCAAAACCATTTTTATTTTGGTTTAGTCAAGTACTAAACGTAGCACTATGCTAGGAGAGCCTGGGACTAACCATGGGGTTTCCCTTGGCAGCCTAAGTTCTTTCTTAAATGATCAGCTTTATTGGAAAGTCCAAATAATCTGTTAAATTAGTAGGTTATAAAACTGAAATAATCATAGAAATAAGCTCTCATGAATGGGTGTTTCATTTATCCAACAATTATGAAGTAAATGTTTTTCAAGACTAAACTGAATTTTCTGGAGGGTGGGCCTTGGTGCAATGGTAAATGTTGATTCCTTATGATCAGGAGGTCATGGTTCAAATATGGAAATAGCCCCTATGCAAAACTGTATCGATAGAGACGCCTCTTCCTTGACCGAAGGTGGGAGCCCCATGCACTGGGCTGCCCTCTTGAACTATTTTTTCTTCAATGAAGAGTATTCTTAACAAAATTGTGATCATTATGTAATGTTTTTACTACGGCATGCCTCATTAGCGCCCCAAATATAGAGCAGTGAAGCATGCACTCTCAGAGGTAAATCAAGCTACAATTTTGAGACTCAGCCATGTGCCTCAGATTTGATGCGCGTTGGTGCAAGCATCACGAACCTTAAAATTCACTACCAGTACATATGAAGCAAACTATAACTTTGGATTTCAGATGATAATAGTTGCATAAACATAGATACAATGTTGCTACTTAATATAAAGAAATTAAATGATAAACAAATGCTTCAGTTGTATTGTAGAAGCTCGGCTCAGGGATGAAGGCTTAAGGTGTCACCAAGTTTAGTTTCCAGGTGAACATGTCACCAGGATATTGAAACTAAAAACAGATAGATTTGGCAATCCCAAGAGTACAAAGAAAGAAACCCATAATCATCAGTGCAGAAGTTTACACTGTTTCATTTAGAGACTGGCTTAACAGAAACTTAGGCGGACATGTGTTAAACATCGACATGACTTCCACTATGGAAATTAAAGCATAGGAGCAGTGCTTATTCAGGAAAGTTATCAAAACTATTCAGGAAAAGGTGCCTAACTTAGACACCTTCAGCTGAACTCTGTAAAAGAAAAATTATATGTGAAGTCCTTTAAGTTAAGAGCAACATTCCAAACCTTTCTAGACATCTTCAAAAAACCAGGCACTGATTCCAATCATACAAATAAAAAATATCGAAACTATTTATCACTCTGCGCATAAAAAGTTCACAATCTATGGAATCAGATAGCTTCAAGTGTACCTAGTTTTCATGGCTAGAGACTAGTTTTGCACATTAAACCTATGCATCCAAAAATATTAATGACAATTCCATAACGCATACCGAGGCTGTAATTCCACACAAGCACATAAATAAGAAAATCTGGAGAAGACCTCCCAGAACAGCTACTGCTCGAACAACACGAAGCTGAAATACGAATTAATATATTGAGTATGGATCTTGTTACAACCATAAACGCCAAAAGGAAATCACAGGAGCTAATGCAGAAACCTTTTTTGCTGAGAACTCTAGGCCCAGAGCGAATAGAAGAAAAATAACTCCAAACTGAGCAACAGTTTCAACCTGCACCAAGCATTAGTGAGAAAATAAGCATAGTATGTTGCAGAAGGAATGGCAATAAAGTTAATTTCATTCAAGTATTAGAACATTCTTCGGAAACTATATGCAGTAACTCAATAAGTTCCCTAACAATGATATATTTCCTTGGCTTTTAGAACTAACATGGTATATGCAAACTTGAGAAAATTATAGAAGAAAGAAAGCCCTTAGGACTTGTTGGTGTTTGATTATGTATTGGAATAACTAAATGGCTCACAGGGAGAAGTACGGGAATGAAATTTTCATCAAAGATGTACAATCAAGATACCTGCACCATTTCACTTATAAAACTCAAGCCTCCAGGTCCAATAAGAGATCCTGCAAGCAAATATCCAGTAATAACCTGTAAAATTTAAGACCACCATTTAAGTATGGTTTGGTGAGAACCAAATAGTCAAGTTTGTAGAGTTTTTATACAGAAAAACCACAAGAATGGATTGTATGTTTCCCAATAAAATTTGACCAACAGGAAAGTAAAACATATCTTTTAATTTTCAAATACATAAGACTTTGAAGGAAAATAGCAACAGTTCAGACCGGTTGTCCAGCACAGGCAAAGGCAATCCCACCACAAGTAGCTGATACAATGACCACTACAAGATCCGATATCAGTCTGCAAATACAAAATTGAAATCAGTTGTTTAAGACAATAATTCCTTTTAGCCACACTTAATGCAAATAATATGAACAATATTATGCTCACCTTAAATCCAATTGTAGCACTGGATACTTTGACTTGAGATTGGATATTATAAAGACATTGTCCTGAACATACATTTTCCAACATGATCAAGCTTTGATAACTACACATTGGAATTATTTTCAGGATGCATGACTTAGTTATTGCTAAAGATTAAGTCATAAGGATGTGAGGTAGCGATCCAATGCTTTGGGTATCACGGATTTGTACAATGGAGGCCACGATGGAAATATTATCCAGCAAACTTCATGTGGAAGTCAGTAGGCCATCAAAGGCAGCTTTCCCGGCCTGTTTGGCTGACAGTTTGAAGCATGATGCTAATATAAGATAACACTATTGGAAGGTGGCTAGTTTTTTATAAAAGCATTCTTTTTTAGTGAGGGTGTAGAGATCTCAAGTCATTCTTTTGCCTTATGTAAAACTACCAGTCCACTATTAACACCCCCTAAAGATTTTGGTGTTAGGTAGTGATGATTTAAGAAATGATAACTAGTATCTATACACCGTGGTTTACTCAATTCAGGGGAAATTTATTGCACAAACCTTCCTGGTGATGGTCATCCGGTTTCTTCATAACACCTCATTATTTGGCCTACTTCTATAACCTTTACCCCCTATCACAGCAGACAACCCACCCCCGTAATCTTTTGTAGGCAACATTTATACCATTAATAGAACATATTATCAAGTTCAAATTCTTCTTCAATATTTGTAAACTATAAAATAAAAATTGCCATTTAAATGTATACCCATACCTTTCGATCAATCAATGTTGGCATGTCTTCCGCTCGGTGCTCGTTTTCCAAATTGAAAACATCATGAAACTTAAATGACCTAAGACAAGGCATACAAAGATTAAGTTGCAATTTAAACTGAAATAGAGGAGCAAGAAATGCTTTGAAAAGAAAATTAATATGACTCAACTACTGCAGTTCAGTTCTGAGATAAAAAAAAAAAGTATCTGAATAGAAGTGCATACTTATCCTCCCTAGTGTCATTTTTCTTCGATTTAACTCTGGCTACAGTTTCCAGAACTGCCTGATGAAGTCCAGTGAAGAACACATTCAGCACAAAAACTAACATGTTACTTTAAAACAAGCACATGCTAGAGAACAACTGTGATCATAATAAACATCATTGAATGGCTTTAAAAGTGTTTGGCCTAGTGTTGTTATGCATGTTGATTGCATTATGTTCATCAAAGCAAGGTCACAAAAGAACAATATGATTTTTATTTTATTACCTTAGCTGCTTAATATATAACAGAAACTAGGAACAAATGAATAGTGAATCATGATAGTATGTGCAAAGGTAGACACTAACCTGCTGTTCAGCAACACTGCTGTTGAACCCGCCTGCATCATCAGTAGCTGCAAGTAAAAAAAAAAAACATGTGTTAATATAAGTTTTGCAACTGATGGTCAGTATAGCTGGAAGGAAAAAAAGCAGAAAAGCAAACAAATTAGAATTTCTATAATTAACTTCTCTCACTTGCAACCTTAAACTTAAGTAAGATATACTTTAAAAGACACGATATAATAATGAATTAAACAGAAAAAAAAAATCTATTTTTCAGACGTACATGTTAGCATAGATTAAACTTGCTACAGAAACCAAGCTTTTATAGCAACAAGCCACCACTGAACTACCATAAACTGCTCTCAATCTTGAACCAGAATTGCACAAAAAAAAATGCAAGAAATGTACTAGTGATGAACGAACATTATAACCAAGCCAAGCTATTGATAGAAATGACAATTAAATCATCTCCGCAGCCGAATTAAGTTAAACGCTGATCCCGAAACGGAACAAACTGAGAGCAAATAGGACACATTCCCCCAAATCCAAAACCCTAGTTCAACTCAATTTGAAATGGAAACGAAATGCAGAAGCATGGAGATGGAGGCAGTAAGCGAGAGAGCTCAGATCTAGTACGCACCATCATTCTGGTCGTTCTCGGGGAACTCCTTGTCCAGGGCGCGATCGATCATTTCGACAAAGGTGTCCGCAGAGCGGTTGGAGTTGGCGGTGGTGTCATTGATTTCCTGGATCGCGAAGTCGACCTCGCCGGCGAGGAGAGAGACTGACAGCGCGGGTATGGCGAAAAAGTAGAGGAGGAGATCGCAGACGAAGACCAGTGCGAAGAGTGTCCTCATTGCAGGAGCCAAAGACGACGTGGCCGGTGGAATTGGGCCCAGAAATGCGACGGAGAGGCGATGAGGAAGAGGAAGATCGGTTTAGCTTGGAAACGGACGAAGATTGATGTAAAAATACGAAACAGACCTTGGCTAGAGCATAGGATTAGTGGCGAGTCTCACTCGGCCTCAGGTGCTGAATTTTATAGGTGGCTTAATCTACGCGCGGGCGGTGCACGTGTGCAACGCCGCACGCAACTGGAAACTGACTGAGTTCCTTTGCTTAATTAACTGGCAAATCTTTATTATCTTTCAAACAAGGTGGAGTAAGGGCAATTCTAACGCACCATCTTTGATTAGTACTACCGCGTTGATGTTGTTGTAGGCGACGCAATAGCTTTGATCAGCATGGATGTTAGGCGAGCACGGTTTCTAAATAGGGAGCCCATGCCAACGGATGCTAGCGATAGCTCATTCGATGTGGTTTTTGTTTTATAATTTTTTATTTTTTATTAAATACAGTGTTAGCACCGATGTTAAAGCGCTGATGCATTATCCTTGATTTCGTCTAGCACCGATACCTGACCACATATTGACCCCACTTGATCCTACGTAGCAGAACCAACACCGACTCCGCGTTAGAGTTGTCCTAAAG
>JAYMSW010002396.1:0-13959 GCA_036897725.1 Erodium texanum | reverse complement strand
GATTTTGTTTTCTCATCTATAGATACCATGATTCTGTTTCTTCGCTCCATGAATTGATTAAATTTAAGTGATTGTTTGCTACATACATATGTTGCAAAATGTTGATTGAAGTGATTTGAGTCATTTGCAAATCCTAAAATTGTGATAATTTGCTCTAAAAGTCAGTTTATAAAGTGAAAAGTTTACAATGTAAACGAGGGAAATCCCATGAAAAATTGTACAATATATACTTTTTGCATGTCTTAATCGTCAATTTAATTGTGTGTCATGTCTAAATTATCGACTATAATGGCATACCTCAAATTAAAATCCTGGATCCGTCCCTGGCTATATATATCTTCCGGAAATATATAAGATTGGATGCCGTTTATGTTTTTAAAACAAGAACAAACTTTTTTTTTATCAGAGCAAAAAGCAAATACATTAAAAGGTGGCAAATCAGTCTGTGAAGGAAACCACATACTAACAACAAAGGTTTGAAAAACTTCAACAACGAAAACAAACCCAGGCTCAAAAGAGGTTAAAAAAAAACCACGCTTCTAACTCAATTGAATGATATATACTTACCGATTTATTTGTCAGCCACTCTATTATGGTATAAATTGGATAAATTATGGGAAAGACATGACGCTTCCCAATGGCATATATTAAGTTTTTTTCGAAACGACATCAAAACCTTAGAATTCAGCTATGAACTCATATTGAATCGTGTAAGTGATCACCAATAAATGTACACATGATTAGGCCATCTCTTCAACATTAAAATATGGATAAGGATGCACGCGTACATAATCATTAAAAATATATGTACCATAAGATATGGGTCGAATCCTTTGAGAGGTAACATGCAATGGATGGTACAATAAATACAAACATATCACTAACTATACCTATCTAGATGACAAAGGAAACAAGTAGAGTATCGAAAAGTAAAGCAATTATGGAAGTGGTTTTATAAGTACGGGTGCAATCATGAAAATAAACGAGAAATGGTAGATCTAGACATCTTGTTTTAGATAATCCAAAGATTAGTCATGAGTGCTAGCGCCAGAATGTTGGCCACCGAGCATTGACCTCCGGTTTCCCTAAAAGCCCTGTCACCATCGACACCATAAGCTTAAATGTTTTTCGGTTTTCTCCAATAAATATATCAATTAGATCCACACCTCGAGCTGGACAAATCAATGCAAGTTACAGTTAAAATGGTGATGATAATGCAAACATAAATCCTAACAGAACAGTTAAGTCCTGCTATCTATGATCTCATCCCACGGATCATACAACTAGTTATGGGAAGATGGTATATATAAACAATTACTGAACTTAATGTATATGATCAATCATCAGAATGAATAATCAACAAGTACGATAGTTCCATGGTTTAACAAAAACCAATCATTGAACTAAAATTCTTTTAGTTATTAATAACGACAACTAAATACTTAATATCGTTACTCAAATTTAGGACATTTATGTTTGAAATTCACATAAGGCCGTAAGATGTAAACCATACATTTACATTAGGATATACCTAAGTCGATATTTATGGTTAATTATCCCTAAGAGTATAGAAAAATGATTCAACCTAGGTAAGATTGATGAATGTCTATGATACAAGAACCATATGTCACAACCCTAACAGGATACTAATTTTAAAAATAGATAAAGAACAAATAACATGAATATGTCTTGCTATCTTAGATCAATTCTTCTAAACGATCATCCAAAGGATGTGTAGCTACAAATAGATATGTTATATAAGTCTGCTAGTTGCTTATGACACAAAAGTCAATGATCATGCCCTAGTATTATTTAAGCATAGACAAAATCCAACCCTTATGAATCTAATCTCAATCAATAGTTTAATACATGAATAAATTCAGAATTTAATCCAAATTGAAAAACCAACAATAAAGGGAAATGACACTTCAGCCATTAATTAAGCTTAAAACATATAACTAAATGATCACACAATTTATTTTTTTTGAAATAAACTTTTTTTTTTGAACAATAGTGACAGAAACTATTAAACGAACAATTATACCATATAACATAATTAGAAGAAAAAAAAAATTAAAAAGTAAGATAAAATATTAGAATTACTTGAACATTTATCATCATAAGAATAAAGATATTAAGAAGAAAACTATATAAAATATAAATATAAAAATAATACACGTTTTTTTTATATAGAAAAAGTAAAAATATGCACAATATCAGAAGAAAGGGTCATATTAGATTGATTATTATTATTATTTACATATTTGTATAAAAATTGTTAAATGTTTAAATATTTTTGGGGCCTGATTTTATTTGAAGCCCAAAGCTATTGTCTTATAGGGCCGCCGGCCCGTCATATGTATATATATACATGCAATTCTTCTTCAACCTGATCCTCCAATTCAAATTCTGTATCAGGTCATTTTTTTTCTCTGTCCCCATCGCGCTTCTTCTCCGTGGAGGTTCAGGTTCAGGTTTGTGTTTGTTTCATTTCATCGTCTTTGCTTGCAGTTGCATTTTCACACTCCATTTGATTCATCCGCCAAGTGATTGCTGCATCAATGAATTCAATGCTCTTGCTGTTCTACATTCAGATTAGACGTTGGTGTTGCCACAATGTTGCAATGGATGGGTGGTTCCAGGCGCAAAGTCACTTCTGTAAGCATACGTTTATGTATATGTATATGCATATCTTCAATTTCAGTTTTTCTCATTTCAATTTAATATCCAATTCCATCTGCAGACCTAATGATTTCATATCTGACCCATATCACCTTTTCTTTTGTTCACTAACAACCACATTGTTCCTTGCCTCTGCTGATATATGTGTATATTGCCCAATTATTCAGTCCAGAAACTCCCTGTACAAAAGGTTGATTTATTCTCTTTATTTCTCTCTTTGTTCATCAATTCAATTTTGCATCTCCCCTTCCATTAACATGTGGCCCTTATCTCTGCTTACTCCTTGCATTTGTAAGGCAAAAACAATACTTTGAGCAAAAGAAACAACAGCAGCAGAAGACAGCTGAGATACAAACCAGTGCAGATGGAGCAAATGTATCTGGAGAGCCTCAGAAAGAATATAGATCACTGGATATTCTCAGTCTGTTAAATGGTATAATCCCAGCATTCCCCTTTGTATTTTAGCTATTTTTTTGTCAACTTAGAGTGCTGATTTATCTCTCTTAAGTGCATACACATGTAATGTATTCTGTAGCATGAGGTCTGGAGATATGTATTCTGATGAAGTTGCTTGTACAGTTATGGCTGATGATAGAGCAATGCCATCCCCTGCAGTCAGAAGTAAGCATATTTTTTTCACCATTGCATGTGATTGCTTTTGCTTTTTTTTATGGAATAGTTACTTTTTTCAATAACAAGCTCAACTGACTATTGTTCTCTTCCATACAAGGAAAAGAAAATGCAGAGGCAAATGCTCCAGAGATGAAAGACTATAGCACAGAGTGTCCACCCCTTATCAACATTGTCACTCCTGTGGACTTAGTTGATCATGAAAAGGCTGGTAAGACTTTCTAACTTATGTCTAGTGTGAGCTAATCACATCTTTAATTTATGAGTAATACGATATGTGACCACGTTTCCTTTTAAACGTGTTAGTCAACTGTGAGTTTCTTTATCTATGATGGACCAGGTACTTCATCTCAGTATCACATAGAGACTGAATCCCCAAACAAGTGAGTGCCCTGACATTTTTTGCAACATATGCTGTGCTCAATCCAGCTGTTAAATCATAATTTCTACTTGAAACCAGAGTAGTGGACATTGGACTCTTACCATCTTCACATCATACATGGGCACTATCTTGTTTGCTTGGCTATTGTGATTTGGACACATACGGCATAATTACTTCTTCTTTTTTCTCTCTCTCTTGAGGTCCTTATTGCTATTATTATGATACATTGCAAGAGTGTATATTATACTAATTAAGTACCGATGCTCTTAATCTCTGCATAGGATTTTTTCCAGAGATCCTGACTGCCACATAAATTCGTCCAAAGGAATTAATGGTGAATCGAATTGCTTCAGGACACCTACAGAGCAGCGTAAGTTGCAGGCATTTGTTGATGGTCATGCATATTTTATTATACTTCCAGTGTTTATTTTATCTTTTTTACTTTGAATATACCATGCTTGCAGTAAGACGCAAAAAGTCAATCTAATTGCATTTATTATTACTACTCTAAGTTAGATAAGTGAAAAAATGGTTTTTATCAGATTTATTTTTTCATTCTGTCATTCAGATTTTTCTGTTCTGGGTTTGGTTGATGACGATGAACCTAATGGTATGCCAGAAGAAGTTACAGGACATGAAGCTCATGTTGCATTTTCAGTTGAAGGTAAGGACTTGCGGATGGCAAACACCTTTTGGCCTGAGGTTTCACTATTTGTGTGCGGAACACCGTCACTTGTAAAGTTTACCGTCATCCTAAGTATTTTTCCTTTTTATTCATCTTTGTTAACTTAGTCCTCCAAGAAGTGTGAACTTCCCTGCTATTTAATATACTTTTTGACATGAAGATCATGTGGGCATGTAGTGGAAGCGGAAGTACTAATCCTTAATCATTCCTAAAAATTAAATTGGATACTTATTTTGGGATGGAGTAATTTGGTTAAAAAAGTTCTCTCCATTCATTGAGAATTGATGGTGAGTTGTATGCCTTAATAATCCCACTCATCTAAAAGAACTTATCATCTATTGAGTGCTTCCTTCTCCCAATTCCTTATGAGTGTACATGTTATCTTCTGTAGTGCAGCAGTTTAAAACTTTAAATCATAAAAATAGTACTCCTTCCGTTCCAAATAAGTGTCTTGTTTGATAATTTGGAAAATCTAAGGTATAGTTAAGTTAGTGGTTGACTTTCCCACTATGCTCCCATTTGGTCCCTCTTTCAAAGGCAGTAAAAACTAACTCATCAAAGGATATTGTTAGTTTATGGATAATTCACTTCCACTAAAGCAAAGTTTGACACTTGTTTTGGGACATCCCTTCTGGGGAAGTAGGACTCATATTTTGGTAAGGAGAGAGTGTAAATTCTTATCTCTAACAATCGCTCTTCCCCATCAGGTTTAGGTAAAGTGGGAAATGAAACACCAGTTCATTCACCGCAGCAACCTGGCAGGTAAGGGGAGTGCATTCAGGTTTCAGAATTTATCCCTAGTGGGCCTAGCCCCAACAAGACTCCTAATTCTTTCATGTCCTAAAAATATCAGTAACATCCACAGATATTACCTCACTGAATCAATCTTCTACCCACCTCTATTTATCCATATACAACTGGACTGTTTGTGTTGTCATTACATAATTATGAAGTTATCAGTTATCACTTGAATGTTTTGACTGTTATAGTTACATCATTAACTTTAGTACCATAAGCACAGGGACGGCTCAAGATTTTGTCCTAAATATCATTTACTCTTATGTGATTATAGAACCTTTCCCTATGGTTGCTCCTCGTCATTGAATGGTGCAATGAAACCTAACTCTTTGAAGAATCTTGATAATGTGATGGATGAACTGGAACTTCAAGTGGTGAGGCCATTACCTAATGTTGTTCTATGTATTGATTTTAAGTTGCTGCACTGCTATACATGCAACTCATTCTTGTGCTATAGCAATAGGTTTATATAAGTTGCGCTGCATAGAAGTTACAAAGAAAAATTGATTCAAGTACCTATATGAGAGCTCATACTGCTATCCCATATAAGATTATTGTGATTTACTCCATAAATTGTCATATCCAAAAGAAAACGACTTCTGCCCCAATAACTCAATCAATAGCCATTTCCCCAATAATCTTTGCTAAATCAACCTGATTATGGCTTATATTGACTGCAGTGAATATTTGTAGTAGCAGACCTTACTTTGTTGCTTTAGTATGGTAGGAAATCTGAGACTAATTCGTGTTCTGTGCTATAAATTCAGAACGGAATGGTTCGGGACATTGATATGGCACTTGGTGTAAGTTCTTTTGACTGCTCAATGAATGGAATGGATCCATCTAACAATCAAAAGCAGAAATTATCCACTGCAAAAAGCAGTGAACGATACGATTGTAATGGTTACAAAACAAAGAGATCCTTCTATGACAGCCACAACATTGCAAGCAACGATGAGGATCTATGCGAAGGTAGACTTCAGTTTATATTGGTCTCTTGAATTGAGATTTGAACATTCTTTTCCCCATGTTGATTGCATGAATCCGTGTTACCTAATGTATTCAAACATCCTTTTATTATCTGTTACTATTGTTAATTGCATGTCTAAAGATTCTACGTTTTCTATTATCTTCCTCATATCTGCATAAGATCCTAACTTATATCGATACAGACACAAAAAAAAAATCTTTGGACTTGATGTGAACTAGCCATTATCCCACAGTTCGCTTATAATTTTCTTACAAGTTAATGACTGAGTGGTGTGCCACTAAGTCGAAAAATATAATATATTTTGTTGATGACTATTTGCTGCATAGCTAGGGTAGAGATGAGGTATTATGATTTATCTTTTTCTTATTTGGATTATTTACAGATAAGTAGCAGTGCCATATTTGAATTTTCTCTTGGGAAAAGAATGTAAAACTTATGATAGATTTTCTTGATGTCCACCAGCTAGTTCTAGCATCCTGGATGATAAAGTCCCTAAGGAGGTGGGGTATGATCTATCTTGGGAAAACCAGTCATATCAAATGCATGGCATGTCGGCTGACCCTTTGAAGTATAGAGAATATGACATGTTAGATTATAGTTTTGAAGGCCCTTTACTAAAGAAAAGGTGATCTTTCAATAAAAAATGTTACTCCTTATTCTGAGAAATGATACTCTATAACTTCCTGATAATGTCGCTCTCTCTCCAGGAATGCTGCAAAAGCAACAGATAGGTTCAAAATTTCAGGTGCTCTCCATCTCATTGATTATGGATAAGCACCTCTCTCAATTGTGTAGTTTAGCTACTTAAACACTGATGTCGTAAAGTTTTTAGTTATTGCTGTTTGTTTATTTTTCTCAGTTGTGTCGATTATGCCTCACTTTATCCATAGATTAAAATAATCTTATGATCGAGTCCTTTGAGTAATTGGTAGCTTGTGTTTGGCCAAGCAGATTGGATTTCCCAGTTTATTACTCCCTCCATCCCTCAACGAGTGTGGCATTTACATTTTAGAAAGGATTAAGGATAAGTGAAGTTAAACCTTGATTTCCCCAAATGTCTTCTTCATGTGTTAACCAACTAAGTTGTGTAACTAACAAATGAGAAGGATAATATTGATATTTCATGCATAATTAACTTCTTAAGGTTTTCTCCAAAAAAAAAGAACTTAAGGAAATGGACACTCATTCGGATGGAAGGCATACATGTTTCTTCTTTCCCGTTATAATGGTCCTTTAAGTCAATTATTGGTCCCCTCATGTAGTGTATTTAATAGGGTTTAGTTCCTTTCTCCAGTACAAAGATTCTTTGGGTTTTGAAGAGGGGATTTGTTCAGAATATTGTATACTTCAGTTCCTCTGAATCAGCTAGTATGTAGACATTCAACATCTTTTAATGTTTTGTTAGAAAGGCAACTCTACCACTCTAATACCCTAATTACACAAAACTACAATTTCCTTTTTCATTTCATCATTGTTGTAACGCTGAGACGAAGCATTAGTCATGATAGAGAACCCGTGTTTATTTGTCCCGATATATTCCTTTATACTTGTTTTATTTTCCTTGTCCTTGGTTATCAGAGCCTCAAGCACCATATTCCCAGTACCAAGTAGCAGAAGATTATTATAACTGCAATGCTTCTAACATGGCAAGGTAATGTCAAGTTCTACTTTGCACATGGATAGCTTAATTTAAATTTGTAATTGAGAATTTATCTCTCCTTTATGTCGGTAGGTCTCCTAGTCATCGATGGAAATTTGATGAACCATATTGGACTTCCCTTGTGAAAGAAGACGTGGGAGATAGCTATAGCTTGCTGAGGTAAATGTTAGCAAGCTTCCTTTCTTTTGAAGTGTTCACAGTTTCTCTCCAAATAGATTAATATTCTGTTCGCTCATGTCAACTTGTGGCAGTGAAGAATCATGCTCATCCAGTGCAGGTTGTACTTAATGATGGTTCAAATATGTTATTTTCTTGACCAGTATAATATATTTTTGAATAACTTACTAAAAATAATTTCTTCTAAAATGTACAACAGTTAGAGGTGAAGCATACCATGATTTACAATCATACTCAAGACCACGAGATAGCAGGAGAAGAAATGGAGGAAATGCTTTTAGTAACCACATGGATAGAAACAATGTAAAGAATTCATATGCCAGAGAAATGCAATACGATCGAGAGGATGTGCACAGGTCAGGGAATTGTTCACGGGTTTCATATCCATCAAAGTCAAAACCATGGAATTACCCAGCATGCCCTTTCCAGGAAAAAGTGGAACCACTGAACAGTTGGTTGTTTGAGGAAGGGTTCACTTCAGTAGATGAAAGATCAGGTTTTCATTATTTCAGTGGAACCTCTGATGCAAAACTTAGGTCATCTAGATCTAAGAATAGGACAGACAATAGTAACCTGGATGTTTTTGTCACTCCTGAGTCACATGACAAACCGTCTGGAGAATCTAAACATGGCACACCCACTAAATGTCCACCATCTTGCAGCTCCTTCTCTAGGAACTTTGTGTTCGATCAACCATTTACTGATCTGCAATCCTTAAACTCCCCTGTCTGGATTGGGCCAAAGAAAGCAGATTTGTCTCCAGGCTGTGAAGTGGATGGAACACTTCCACGTTCATCCCATATTAGTGGTTCCAATGCGAAGACAAGAATGCAGAGTAGTGTTAGGAAAGAGGAGTGCTCATCAGGTGCCCAACCATTCAACACTTGGAACAATAGCTCATCTTCAGAGAACGGAAGGGCTGTGGTTGCTTCAAACTCCAAGGGAAATGATAGTGAGTGCAAGGAAGCAAAGAAGGTAAGTACAGATATTAAGAGGAATGAAGGAACAGCCGATTCTGCTAATCAAGAAGAGAACACTTCATCATCCGTGAAAATCTCAGGCCAATCTGAATGGAGTCCCAATGACAAGGAGTATATCAATCTCCCAGTCTCTTAACAAAGATAATATGCTGAATCTGTACTGAAGCAACTTTGTATTGCTTTTCAGGTATCAGCAAGATGCAAAAAATAATCTTCCATGCCAAAGTCCATGTAAAGGTATTTGTGTTCTCTCATGTATATGCATATGATCAATATCCCTAAGGTCATTGATTGCATTTGCATGCTTTTTACATTGTATTTATGTTTTTGGGTGAAACAAGAGTTGCTTCAATATTTTTGGATGCATACAGGTATTGAAGATGCTGGAGTTGTAGATGATAATATGGAAGGTGAAAGAGGTGATGCATAGCAGCAGCAAGTGTTGATGCTTGAGAGCTATGTTCTGCAACTATTACGCTCGCAGAAGATACTGAAGTAGGCATCTGCACAACATACCTTGAAGAAAGAATAGCTAATAGTTCAGTTCCTTCAAAAAATTGAATTGCATTGTCATTTCATTATATCAAGTCTCAACATTTGAGATTTTCAGGATCCTGATTGTAAGACTAGTCAACTCTTTTGACATTGTCACAGGTAAGATGCATGTTGGGGGTATCTAGGTAAATCCAAAAGTTAAGAGTTGTCAAAGCTGGAACTTATTTGATGAGCTCTGTAGATTAACTTTGAAGAATTGAATAGATTTACACCATATTTGGATGGTATGAAATCACTATTTTCATAGTTATACTTCTCCCCTTCCCCATTTATTATTCTAATGTTAATTTGTTATTTCTTTATTCCAAAATATACGTTATGTTTTTTTATATATAATTGAAGTGCATAAAAAAACCTATTATAATTGAACTAATCTACGTAAAAATTACCCCATAGCAATTTGTTGATATATTATTAAGACATGGTACAAAATCATTTTTATTATACTGCAACAAAGTTTAACGAACATTAAAGAAGATAAAAGATTCCCATTTATTTCTATACATTAATAGGATACGTATTAACATGCCTTAGAGCACCACAGTTGTGGACTCCGACGACAGTCTTGAATTGTCCATTGGAGGCCGGCTGTGGTTCATTGTCAACAGGCGAACTCCAATGATTCGGAGGACGTTTGTGTCGCCACCTCAACCTCGGATAGCCGGCTTCCAATGGCCTCTTGTCCAATCAGGAGAAGACATGCTACAGTTGGTTTGAAAAAGATGATTGTTGGAGGCCAAACGATCATATATTGAAATAAAAAAAATAAAATAAAAAGTACAAATATTTAATTAATTAATTAATTTTACTTGTAAAAACACAATAGACACCTTCGATCATACCTGACACCTTCATTCCTCACTCTCAAACCATCTGAAATTGTTTTCTTCTCTCCCAAATTGTAAAAACCCTTCATCCACACGAAATGGATCCAAACGAAGTGAATACTCTGTTGGACAAAGTCATGAGCTGCCACGTATTTCCGACAATCGGGGAAGTCTAGAAGGAGTGCGATGCTTTATTCAACCAATATGCTGGAGAAGGATCATCTAGCAACCATCGCCGGAACAAGAGAATATATCTCATAAGGAGTTGGGTCAATGGCCACGGGAGACTAATGAACGATTACTTTGTCCGACACCCTACGTATGGGCGAACCTATTTCGTAGTCGGCTTCGGATGGAGCAACATGTCTTTCTCCGCAATATGGAGGCAGTGGTTGAACATGACGATTACTTCGTCCAAAAGTGCGACACCACCGGGGTGTTGAGTTTCAATTCACACCATAAATGCATGGCTACACTCTGGATGTTGGCATGTGGTTGCTCCGCTAATTCTCTAGAAGAAACCCTGCAAATGGGGGCCTCAACCATCATGGAATGCCCCCGACATTTTAGTGATGTCGTGATCAGAATATCTAAGCAGCATTATCTTGGCCAACCCAACACTGATGACATGGGCCATTTATAGGAAATGGGCGCGAGACGCCGCTTTTCGGGTGTGATCAGAAGCCTTGATTGTATGCATTGACAATGGAAAAACTGTCTCGTTGCTTGGAAATGCCTATTCACACATGGTGATCATAGAGTCCTAACAATCATGCTTGGGGCTATAGCATCATGCAACCCATGGATATGTCATTGTTTCTTCGATATGGCGGGGACACACAATAACATCAATGTGCTAAATGATTCACCATTTCTTATTAATATACTTCGGGGAGAACAATCAAGTGTTAAGTACGTCGTAAACAATACACCCCACACCCATCCTTACTACTTAGTTGATCGTATTAATCCATAGTGGACTTGGTTTGTTAAAACGATTTCCTAGTCATTACAAAAGAAGCACAATCAGTTTGCCATACACCAAGAAGGTGAAAAGGAAAGATGTTGAAAGAACATTTGGAGTTCTACAGACTCATTGGCACAAACCATCTCGTGTACGTATGGGATAGAATATTGGTCGCATATATCATGCAAAATTGTGTGATTCTGTATGACATCATTGTTGAGGATGAGTAGAACATACGGGCGCACACAAGATTTTTTGAACGTGTCAGATGAGGACATGCCTACATGGACTTCACCGTCGCCAGATCAACGAGGAATCATTGATTTCACAATGGTTGATGAGTATTGACTAGAAATCCATAATTGAGAACTTCATAATGTGCAGTTAGATACGGTTCAATGATCATTGAAATGTAATTCAATTACCGTTTTCACTCAGTTTTTATGTACTCGATGTACTTTTGTTTATAAGAAATATAGTATTTTTATTCTAATTATGATAGTCATATATTTTGAAAACATAGTTCAATTACAATAAATCTGAAAGTACATAAGTCAAAGACCAACGCAATTTGAAAATTATGGTCTTGACGAGATATTTAAAATAACATAAAAGGAAAATCCATGTCAAACGACTCATCGGAATCATCTGCATAGTAGTCATCTGAAGTTTCGACGACAGTCTCTTTAGTCATGCATTTGTATCGGTTATCGGTAGGTAAAGTCAACGAGTGTCATGAGTGCCAAGATAGAGACCAATCACGAAATGATGGAGATGATGACCATGTTTATTCATAAGGGAAACCACTTTTTTTCAATTTTGAATTCAGAAGGGGAAACATTAATTTCATTTTAATTTAAATTTGAATGCAATTTCAATTGCATTTGAATCTGAATTTGAATTAAAATATATTTAAATACCATCCGAAGCCATATCCACTATGGACATGGTGACCTTCCTTTCTTTCTCTCCCCTCAGTAACAAATTTAACTACCACCCAAAGCCATTGTATTGAAAGCCACCACTATGGATACTTTCATTATAGTATGTATTTGTCTTCAATTAATACAACAAACAGTCGAAATCAGAAGCATGACTATAAGAACAAGATAAGGACTTAGAAGCATCCTCCAATTTTAAACTTTGAAACAGAATAATCATTAGCATCCTTCGATTGGGCCAACAACCATACTGCTATAAAAGTGGTTTAACGTCACATCATGAGCAACTTACTCAAATTGTCAAATCTAAGAGCAATAAAATAACATCAACAAGGACATAATCTTTCCAAACAATTCATTCTACAATCGAAAATATATAATTCATCGAATGCACACCATAAAAACACTCCATTTACACACGCCACAAACATATATTTCATATAAGGCACTTCAAAATCATTTATACCTTTCCAAGTATCAGTCTTAAAGCTGTATATCTCGACGCTTTCAAATGTAAAATCCTCTTCCTCCTCCTCAAGATGACCTATTATGATTGTCTTGTAGCCACCGGTCTTAGAATTGTAACCAACTCCGATGTGAGGTGTCATATAATAGCTTTTTTCGGAACATCGTGTGGATGCGGGACATCAGACGGTGACAAGATTTTCATTTATCCATCTAACAGTTTCTATAAAACGATATTATGCATGCATGAACAAATATACATGCGACCATTACAATATCAATCTCATCCCTCAAACAATAATGACTAGTGTTTAAAGAATCCTCGTCAGAGGGAGCACATCGGAAGGCAAAAATTTGCCTCCGATACTAGAGGCTCAGTTCCAACCTCCGATTAGAATCATCGGAGGTCGAGCATTCAGTGGTCCGTCACGTAGGAGAGACCTACTGTGGATGCTCCGTATGAAAGGCCGATCGTTCACATTCTGCAAATATTTTGATGATTAGATGGACTATTTGTATATATTAATTAACAACAAAGTCTAGAGAGATGTATAAGGATTACCATTTTATTACTGGAAAACCGCTTATCTGGACCCAGTGGGCCTTGCCCCGTGAAGTGATGGGTTGGGCAGAAAATTGACCAAATCCTAATCCGGGACTACCAGGTCGAGGACGAGCCCAACATGCCAGATCACCATAAAACCGACCGCTCCGCTAAGCCCAGTCCCTAGCCCAGTATACTGACACAAGTTGAGGAGTGAGGCCCGACTCTTCAGCTTCAGGACCTCCTCAAGCTTTCATCATAGTTTGATCAGTGATAAAAATGTTGATGATTACATCAACATCGTCCGTGAAGCCATATGTTCTTCATCCATGTGAGTTACGTGGTCGTCTGTTCTCCACAAACGCTCCACCTATTGCATTGGATGCAAAGGAGGTAGGGTTTTGAGATAACTCAGATTTGTTCAACCGTATCATCACCTTCGAGCTACCTTCCTTCTATCTCTCTCTTCTTCTTACCATTTTGAGCTCAGTCAAGTGATAAAGAAACATTAAAATGTTAAATGATAAACGAAACCGAATTATAAAATATAGGGCAATTTACAAATGCACCCCTAACCTATGGCCAAAATTCACATGACACCATAATATTTCAACTTACACGAGGGCACCCTAAACTATCCAAAAATTTACAAATGCACCCCTAACCTATGACAGA
>JAYMSW010002395.1:0-13961 GCA_036897725.1 Erodium texanum | reverse complement strand
CCTTGTGGCGGGGGCCCCCGCCTCAACACTATTTTCTCCCGCCTCGTCTCGAGGCGTGACTCAAGGCGTACGCCTCGAGCGGTTTTTAAAACTGTGGATGATTTGACTTTTCACCAACTCCTGCTCGTATATATTTGTGGTGGAATATCTTTTATAGACATTGTGCTGCTGGAAATGAGAAAGTGACAGTTTCATGTAATTTTTCACACAGGAGATGAGAAAGAGCACTTGAAAGTGACTCTTCTACGTATTCATTCTTCATTGCAAGGCATTTTATCATGCTTGCCTGATTTCAGCCCATCCATAAAAAATGGGAAGGTGGAAGATCCAGGTCATTCTTCCTTTATAATAGCTGGAGGGACGGGTTCAACTGTTGGCAGCACTGAGCTACGAGAAAAGGCTTCTGACATTATACATGCAGCCTGCAAGTAATGTTCAAACTTTAGCCTTCCTCTGGATATGAATCTTTCATCCAGGATAGGTATAGATTCACTGAACATCATTGATGTTTCAACTTTTGACAGATACCTTTTGGAGAAAAAATCAGATGATAGCATCCTATTAATACTCATTATTCGTATCATGGATGCTTTAGGAAACTATGGTAAGGGACTCCACATAGTGATTACCTTTGTTCCTTCCCATTCTCTCTTTTGTCTTTCTTTGCTCATATAATATATTTATTGTGTACTGTTGTTACAGGAAGTTTGGAATATGATGAGTGGTCCGACCACAGGCAGGCCTGGAAGTTGGAATCTGCTGCCATTGTTGAACCCCCGATAAATTTTATCGTGTCATCTCATTCTGAAGGAAAGAGAAGGTGAGGAGTCGTGTTAGGAGGTCTTCTTTACTATTACTTATACAATACATTAAATTTTGCAGTTAAAGCATTGTCTGTTCTTGCACTACAGGCCTAGATGGGCACTTATTGACAAGGCATACATGCACAGTACATGGAGATCGTCACAGTCATCCTATCACCTATTCCGTACAAGCAGGAATTTCTCTCCATCAGATCATTTGATCCTTTTGTTTGATGATCTTCTAAACCTCTCGTTGCATAGCTATGAAACTGTTCGGGCGTAAGTCTGCTAAATTTATGTGGTACCTTATGATCAAACTAAAATTCAACTTTGTTGAGCATTGGACTATATTACACTCTACAAGTACTGCATATTGGGCATGAATTTTGTAGTGCATTGTTAACTTCTGATAATTCTGGAAACATTTTTAGGAAGGACACTCAAATTTAAATTCTTTTGAATGCCTCTTTTAGTTGTTTAGATGGATGTGGTTTGTGTGAGTATTGGAGTGAAATTTATGGTTTATAGCAGCAATGAAAGAGTGAGAAACCAACAATCACTAACAAAATAAGTGAGAGATACTTCCAGCATGTAGTTTCGTGATGTATATTGATCACTTCCTTGTCCTGACATACTAAATTTATGAGGCCTGGTCCAGTGGCAGAGTTTGAATTTTTTAAGTAGGTTATTCTTCATTATATGGCCTCTTTCGATGTGTCTTATCACATGCTTTTGTTCAGGGTGGTGCATAATGCTATCTGTTTCATCTTACACTGCCAGAGTCATTTAGTAAAGTTCTGTTGACAAGTGGTAGATGTACTCGTTTGTTTTGGAGAAATCTTGAGCTGCTTTCCTTTTTCTTTATCCTGTATTTAATATTAAGTAGCAAGTAACACTTTTGTACGAGTAACATGTTGACAATATAGCTCCATTTGGTTTCTACCCTAGAACGTTTTTCTTACAAATATGCACTCATTTCTCTTTTGTCTTATATTGCATTGATTTCGTGAAAGAGACATAATAATTTCCTTGTTTTACATAGGGGTTTATGTCTCATCTATTATAAGTTGTTGACTTGCTTTGCAGACTTGCTGGAAAATCTCTGTTGAAGATAATGAAGAGATGGCCATCTATGATTGCAAAGTGTGTGCTATCTCTGACTGATAACCTGAAGAATTCTAGTTCACCAGAGTATGCTGTATTAGGTTCTTGTGCAGTTCTTTCTACACAAACCATTCTTAAGCATTTGACAACGGTATATATCTTGGACAAAGTTCATGAATTATTTTTGAAGTGATCTTTTCTGATATATCGTATCTCCTGTTATTACAGGATCCGAAGGCATTCTCTTCATTTATCCTAGGGATTCTTTCAAGGTGACATTATTTTCTCTTATTTGGCAATAACTGTTACTTTAGCTCAGTATGCTTGTTTTATGATACCAAACTGTAAATACAACTATATCTTACTTTCCATCATTTTCACTGAAGCTCTCATCATGAAACATTAAAAGCACAAAAAGCAATCAGCGAGGTACGTTTCTTAAAAAAATGGTTGCTGTACTTGTGAACCTTCAAGTTAAAAGCTTTTTGTATCTGCAGCTCTTTGTCAAATACAACATCCACTTTGGGGGAATATCTCAAAGCATTTTCAGAACATCAGAAAATCAGTTAGATGGCGCAAATTTTGCAGATTTTGTTTCTGTGATTGGTTCTATGAGTTTTGACTCGACGGGCTTACATTGGCGGTAAGTGTCTCAGTGTTTGGCCACTTATTACCTTTTTGAGAGCCACATTACTTCTAATTTTCTTGTGTTATATAAACTATATTGCCTAGATTGGCTGGAAGAGAATGCCTTTGCAATTGCGTATAAGATCCTTTTAGATGCTTTGGACTGGAAATTTAGACTAATTTTGTAACAGGGTGTCACACTTGCTGACTGTAATACTTACCATTTATAGGTATGAGCTCAGTTTTTTCTTCTTCTTTTGTTTGTCAGGTACAATCTGATGGCTAATAGAGTTTTATTGCTGTTGGCAATGGCATCTAGGAATGATCCAAATTGCTCTTCAAAAATCCTTAGTGAAACTGCTGGTTAGTGCCTGTTCCCCTGTCTTTCTAAAAGGTTGCATGATGCCCAGGAGTAATTTTTTGAGTTAACTGAGTTTTTTTTCTTCATCTTGATGCCTTTTCAGGACACTTCTTAAAGAATTTAAAAAGTCAACTTCCTCAAACCAGAATACTTGCAATCTCAGCTTTAAATACATTACTGAAAGAATCACCTTATAAGCTTTCAGTTAATAAGGAAGAATCTGTTGTTTCTAGGGATTCACAAGAAAATGCCAAATCAGCTATTGAGGAGGCGTTAAGTCAAATTTTCCAGGAAGAAGGATTTTTCAATGAAACTCTGAACAGTCTTTCTCATATACATGTAGTTACTGATGCTGATAGCACATCATCCCGTGGAAACTATGGGAATTCTTCTTTTCAGAGCTTAGAAAACAAATCAATCACACGTTTTTACTTTGACTTTTCAGCTTCTTGGCCACGCACTCCTAGTTGGATCTCTTTATTAGGAAGTGATACCTTTTATTCGAATTTCGCACGGATTTTTAAGCGGTTAATACAAGAGTGTGGCATGCCTGTTTTGCTTGCACTTAGAAGTTCGTTGGAGGAGTTTGCGAATGCCAAGGAGAGGTCTAGGCAATGTGTTGCTGCTGAAGCTTTGGCTGGGGTGTTACATTCTGATGTTGATGGACTTGTTGGAGCTTGGGACAGCTGGATGGTAGTCCAATTGCAGAATATTCTTCTAGCACAAACAGTGGAATCTATACCTGAGTGGGCTGCATGCATACGCTATGCAGTTACTGGAAAGGGCAAATATGGTACAAGAGTTCCTATTTTGAGACAGAGGATTTTGGATACATTGGTGACGCCTTTACCTCCCACCGCAACCACCACTGTTGTTGCTAAGCGCTATGCTTTTCTTTCAGCTGCTCTAATAGAAATATGTCCACAAAAGATGCCCACATCTGAGATACAGCTCCATAATAATCTGCTGGAGGAGTTATTGGGGAATATGAATCACTCATCTGCACAAGTAAGCATGCTCTATTTGTAGGTTTTGGCTTATATTTTGTCCGGAGCATATTCATAGGTAGACCTTAGTTTCTGTTTTCTTTTTATAGTTAAGAACTAACTAATATTAATTGTATAGTTAAAAGTGCACATAAAATAAATGATTTCATAGAGAAAAACCAACAACCAGCAGAATTATATCAAAACTGATTTTATTTACTTTTAGTGTGGAAGTTATTTGTTTTACTACCAGGATTGCCTAACATATATCTATTGTCTTACCCATATCAGGGGTGTACAATTTATAGCTTAAGTGAAGCAAACTACCACACATCATAAAGAAATCTTATATAAATTTTGACTTGATGATTTTGTACTCCATCCCAGAATAAATGTCTCATTTACACCTTTTAGCTGAGATTTCGTATTCATGGAGTCAATGCTTCCATTCCAAGACTTACCACCATGATCTCCATGTGCTACCCCACTAAGCAGTCGTAACTAACTTTAAACCAAGGATGTTATTGGTAGTTCACACCTGACCAATTTCCTAGATAAGAAATGGGACGATTATATTGAGGATGGAGTGTAATGATTTTGTTAGGGTATAGTGACAAATGCAAAATCTGAAATAATTACTGTTATTTGTGTTCCTGTCAAATTTCATTTAAGCGTGGCAATGGTATTCTACATTCTTTGCTCTGGTGCAGGCTTTATTACACTCTACTTGTAATCTGGTATATCTTTCTGAATGAGTTGTGACATTCTATTGAGGAAACAAGCAATTTCTACTACTCTACGGAGATATAGATAATTCATAATTTGTTTTCTTGTCCTTGTTCTGTAGTGAAGTTCTGTTCTCTTATCCAGTTCATGTTTTGATGCATGCCCTGTGTAACAGGTAAGGGAAACTATTGGTGTCAGTCTTTCTGTGTTGTGCTCTAATATTCAACTTCATACCTTATCTGCACATGATCACTCTCATGAATTGGGAAGAAGTGATGTTTATAATCAAGGCAAAGACAACAGAGGCTGGGCCATTTTTCTGACAGAACGAGCTTCAGAAGCTGTCATTAATATTCAAAATACTAGTCATTCAGACATGGATAACATGACAGATACAGTTCCAGAAAATGGGTATTTGAACAATGACTCACAGGATGATGTCAAATGGATGGAAACGGTACCCATTTATGCAATTATTGTCAATAAAATTCATAATGTTTACGTTACTCTACTAATCATTTCATTTTTCTCCACTTGTGTAGTTATTCCATTTTATCATTGCATCTTTGAAGTCGGGAAGATCTTCATATTTGCTGGACATAATTGTGGGGCTTATCTATCCCGTGATTTCCTTGCTGGTAAGCAAAACAGGCATTTGATTTTTGTTATAATATCAGCTGTTGGATCTGTTTTTGAGGTCTGAAGGTCTCCAGTCTTGGTTCTGATATATGCAAAACACTGAAATAGTAGTTAGGGAATTGTATTTTACGTTCTCCGTGTCTGCTTTTGTAGCTTTGGCACATGTTTATTCACGCATGTTTATAAAGAGACAATAGAAATGAAAATAATAAAATCCTAAGAAAAGGAATCAACCCAATGACAGTGAAGATCAAGTCGATGATATGGTTCCAGCTCTCGTGAACAATTTAACAAGGTCACTAAGAGATCCAACTTTTGGGGGGAATAAATTTCAAATTTTGGATCAAAGTTCTCCATGCTCTCTTGGCATACAATCTTCCGTCTATTTCCATCATTTTCGGCATGTAGTGATGAAAGCCCAAACTAGGAAATGATTGACTAGCAAAGGAATTTATTTAACGGGATGGTGACCTTGTTACGTACATTCCTTTCATCTTTCGGCAAAAGGAATTTATTAACGGCCAAAGTTGCGGACCTTCTAAGGTAGACCAAGTGTCTGACATTGATCGTCTATAATTACTTGATGTGCAGAAGGAGGTCCGATTGATATGATTCTCAAATTTCATGGCCAAGTTAGCCGCCTCAGTCATAGCCCACGCTTCTCTAAGTGATACACGATCTTGAATAATCAAATTTAAACCTTCAATATACCTAGCAACTGTTTTGGTACCATTTAAATAAGAATGGTCCTTAATATTGGGGAAGAAAATGCTTTGTAAGAGTCTCTTCATCTGTGTCAAGTACAGATTTTCTGCTTTCTTTGTAGGTATTAATTGATTTGGAGTTGTTCCCACCAACTAGAAACTCCATTTAATTTATAAGCCACTAGTTTTACCTATCGCTCTTCCGGAAAATCACAATAACCAAAGATTAATCAATGTTATGAATCCAGTCAAGGAAGTCTTCCACATGGAAATGTTCATTAACACTTGGCAGACCCATTTCCTGTCATATTATTAATACTTCTGTTATTACCTTCAGCACCAAACCAAAAATCTTCTCGTCAGACGAGACATCTCATCGATGTTGTAAGTATTCACTCCTGTTGACTGTGTAGTGCAGTTTGCATCCTGTTTAGACCATTTTTCTTTGTTGACAACTTATATCCTACTAGATCCATAGTAGGTCATCACATCCGTCAAATCATGACTCTTATGCCACTGGGTGCAACAAAAGGTTGGTTCGATCCGAAACGATAAGAAGTCCAAACTTTAGGTAGAATGAGAACTAATCTCAAAAATCAAATTGATAATAAATCCCAAACCCTAGACAAAGACTTAATTAAGCTGTACTTTCCAAATTGACTAGAACTAAGAAAGCCAAACAATAGAAAACTTAGACAATAAGAAAACATAAAACGACTAGGAAACATAAGGTAATAGGAAGCTTGGGCATCAAGAAACTAATTATTGTATGGTGCTGCATGAATTAATTGTTTAAAAACACAATATTCTCTTTTATGCTGCTTTGTGTTGTTATATATTATGCAACTTTTGTCTGGACTCTGAGCTCTTCATCCTTGTTGCTAAGTTTGTGGAATTTTCGTTTGTTAATCAGTTACACATAGTTTTGGCTTGCTTGTTTGCATCCTCTTGTTTTATGCATGTCATCTATATGTCTAAGAAATATTGTGTTTTGAAGGAATCATCAAATAAAGACTTGTCAACACTTGCCAAGGTAGCTTTTGAATTGTTGAAGTGGAGGATTTTCTGGGAGCCCCATCTCCAGAAGGCTGTCTCTGTGATTCTTTCTTCAGCTGATGATTCAAACTGGCGGACTAGATCTGCTATTCTGACCTATCTCGGAAGTTTTATGTACAGGTATGGACATATGGTATATATCATGCTTAGTGTTCTAAAACTCCCGAATACTCAGAAAATTTAGGCTACCGAGTTCAAGTAGTGAAACTGGGTCAAAACTGGGTCAACAGCGGTCAAAGCTGGCTGATCTTGTCTCACTGAGACTAAAAGAAAATGAAAGATATGTTGAGCCTAAGTGACTGCTAGGATTCCAAGATGAGAGGTTGAGTCTAAAAATGAAAACTAAGCTTGCACTTCTATTGTTATGGGTTAAAAATATCAAGTTTAGGCTGCATCATGTATGAGTTAAAGTCTGAGCTTAAAATTGATGTTTTTTATGGAAAAGATGTTAACATGTATACATAATTTACATACTATATTGATATATATATATTATATTACATATAATATACATATATTAATATAATATACAAAATGAGTTTTGCCGGAGTACTCCCCTAACAGATTAGCTGTGTTTGACTGATCCTGATTTCTAGAACACTGATCATGCTTGTTTCCCTCCAATGTACTTCTATTGACTCAAGTAATGTTGTGTATTTGAGCTACTGGCTGTAACAATCAACTACCTAATTGCTAACTATCTCGTATATTATATTGTTATTTCAATCTGATTAGTCTACATTGTAACGGGCCCTTTACTTTCTGAAGGCACTATTAATGTTTCACTTGAGCAATCTGTGCGTGTTTGTTTCGTCATCATATTTAGATGGGCATATATTTTAGAGATAATGACATATATATACCGTGTATGTTTATTTGTTTGCATGTTATCTTCATTTTATGACAGGTTGTTACCCTGTATTTTTTTAGTTGCATCATCAGTTTAATATGTTAAAACTGATGGAAAAGCCACTTAAAACAACACGTGATTGGTAGATTTTCAAAATGGCAAAATTAACTTTCTTCCTTTTTTTGGATCTTAGTGAAAATTGGGGGTAGTTTAGTCTTTTTTATTGGTTTTGAATTCCGTTATAGACGGTACAACTAAAAGAAAGTACAAGGTAACAACCTGCTTCGAAATGAAGATGACAGTAACAATTTGCAAACAAATTAAGGTACATAGTATTTTCTGCCATTGTCCCTATATTTTAATATAAATTATAGTTATGTTACAGTCTTGTGTTTGAGATTGAGTTATGGGTGAACGTGGGTATGCTAAGAGCTCCATTAACAAGAGAACTCTCTAATCTTAATTTGGAATTCGCTTGACGAGAGATTTCCTGATCTCTTGTTACCTTTTGGACATCTTATAATAATTTATTTCTTAGTTCATTTGTTCTCATTACCATCCCTCAAATTGGTGCTTGGTTTCGAACTTCTAGGCAAAGGTGGATAATGATACCTAACACACTAGAGAACTATAACAAAACTAGAAGAATATAGAGTAAAATAACTTCCAGTAACTTCTTATGATCTAGGTATCACTCCTCCATAAACATGCGTCATGTCAGCCGGTGGTAGGAAAAGTGATTTTGTGTGACCCAAGTCCATAATAAATTATTTTAAGGAAGTCTTATTAAGGTCCAACTAACCTGAAAACTCGAACGGATAGGAGGAGGCACAGACTTGTTATTTAAGCCAGTGTTTTTTTGATCAGTAAGTGAGGAGGTAAGAAACTAGGACAGAGGGTACAAGAGTAGATACACCGCTCCAACGGAAAAGGAAAAAGAAACACAGCCAGAGATAGGACAGAAGAAGTCGGAAACAGAAACAGAAAAAACAGCAACATGGCATGCGAAGAAGGGCGGAACAAGCGCTGTTCCGAGAACGGCAGAGTGAGGCAGAGGGACCCCGAGGGGTCAGTGGCAGGTGAAGGGGTCTTGAGCTCCATCACCCTCCAAAGCCGATGTTATGATTGACAGTATGACGTTGGACTTGCCACGGGGATCATAGGCCTTTTGCCCGGTAATTGGATGACATAAAAAGCGGTTTAAGTGCGGAAACAAGCAAGATTCTAACACCATTCTAAGGCCCATCCCATCTAAAAGATCGAATTGATACAAGCAGGCCCAAACTCATCAATTAAGCTGGTGTTATGATTGACATCTATTCGATGTCACACTTTCTTCCACACCGTCTTGTAAACTAGACTTCCTCTCCTTAGAAAAATGATGAAGAGAGAACAAAAAAAGCATTCTTCTATTCAGATTGTCGAAATAAGCAAGAATGCTATTTCTATGGAAAACACCAGACTCTGACAAATTCACATTCAGCATCATCATAGTTTGTGAAATCATTATTTCTGATGAAACTATTCTCTTTCTTTTTTCATGATTCAGTTCCCTATGTAGTCTTGTATGTTATCTAGACATAAATTGATGTTCAATGTTTATTTTTTGTAACAGGCACACTTTCATCCTCTCAAGCGAGAAGAAATTGCTAATCTGGAGAACTGTTGAAAAGCTGCTTATAGATCAGCAAGTGGAGGCAAGTTCCTAGTGAAATTTTTACTGAATAGCAGTAATGCTAGGACTTTCAACTTAACGCTTGGCTTGGATGACTTGATTTAAAATATATTGAAGGAGTTCCTCTTTGCTAAAATCCTATTATCTCATGGGTCTACTGTAAACTAGTATATGGCTCCCTGAAATACTTGAAATTGAAATCTACTGGCTTGAAGGTCAAAGTCATGTTCAATATTAAGATATCAAACCTTTGGTGCTCACTTGCATTCCCTCAACGAGGACATGGAATAATTGTGGCCATTGTCTCTAATTAGTTAATTTCTCAGGTAAGAGAGCATGCTGCAGCTGTTCTGGCAGGCTTGATGAAGGGTGGAGATGAAGATCTAGCTAGAGATTTCCGTGATAGAGCTTACCGGGATGGTAATGCCATCTTGAGGAAGAGGAAGCAGAGGTGAATCGCCATGTCTTTAAAGATTCTTGCTGATTATTTAGTTTGTCTGTTTTATGAAGACTAATTCTTTAGGGATTCATGCATGCATTTTTCATCTCCATAATTATCAAGAAAGAAAGAAGGTAACTGACATATTTGGCCCATGAACTTTGAATATGTCAGTTTGTCTCTTACCCTAATTCCTCACTTAGGCCAGTTTAGTTCCTGTGGTTAACAACTGTTAATTATGCTCATGTGGTAAAATACAAATGAATACAGAATTAGCATTGAAGTGACAAAAAAGAATAAATTTATGAAATTTTTACTCGTCGGCGTCTGTTAGGGAAACCAATTTTTATATATTTTTAAATCCACACCAGCTGAACTAACAGACACTTGATGGAGAGTTAAGGGTAGATACTACATTGACCGAAACCTGAATGGTTCAGGGTTTCAATTGGTTTGTTCATAGTTCAAAGGACTATATTAGTAATTGGTGTCAATGTCGATAAGGTTCATGGATAAATTGACCTTTTTACAAAAAAAAAAAAAAACTACATCCTTTTGTTTTTTTTTTCTTCTTCCCAAAAGCAAAATACATCTTATATTTTTTACTTAACAGGATCTGATTATACCTAGGAAAACTATAAACAATTACAAACTACTGTCCTAGGGAATAAGGTCAGAGGTGAGACAGGTGAGGAATATATGTTCTATTTTGTCATTAATAAAAAAAATACTATGCTAGGAAAAACACTATAAATTGCAAGCAATAACGAGTGATGGACCTGGCCTATATATAAATAATCAAGCTTTTTGGTGTAACATAGATTTTGAAATCACTAGAATCCATAATTTCTTATAATTCAATTATAAACATATATTTTTATACAAACAATATTGAGATGTCTTAACGATTCAGGTCTCACAAATACCGAAAATGGAACTGTTGTTTTTCATGTTTAGAGTAATTGTGTGAAAGAATAAATCATTGCCTAAACTTGATACTATGTACGCCCGATCATTTATGCTTCATCACGTACTTCTATTTGAATGATAACTGTAGCTAATCTTTCTCCATGACTTATAATATATCTGGTTTACTTGTTTATCTCTTGTTGCTAACTATACCTTGTATAGTAGTGTTTTCTGATATGCGTTGTCTTAATTATATTGCTGATTCAGAAATTCGAGAGCTGGACAATCAGTGGCTTCTGTACATGGTGCAGTACTTGCATTGGCAGCATCTGTGTTGTCAGTCCCTTATGATATGCCCAGGTTTGTCCATTATATAGAACTGGTTGTTTAGACATTTCCAGTATCATGCTTATGCATGAGAAACACTATAAAGTTGCCTGACCCGATATGTAATTTGTAATGCTTGTTTGTTGTTGACTGCAATGGTTTAGCTACTGATTGGGAAAATTTATTTGGAAGTATCTTAAGTTGCTGATATTTATTGACAGTATTTATCTTTGTTTTTTTATTTCTCAGCTGGCTGCCAGAGCATGTTACATTACTTGCTCGGTTTAACGGAGAGCCATCACCTGTGAAGTCCACAGTTACAAAAGCTGTAGCTGAATTCCGGCGGACTCATGCAGATACATGGAATGTCCAGAAGGATTTGTTTACCGAAGAGCAACTTGAGGTATTCACATAAATATTTTCAGCATTATATTGTAGACGCGATAAATGATTAACCTTCTAAAATGCTTATGATTGACAATTTCAGGTTCTAGCCGATACGTCATCTTCATCTTCGTATTTTGCTTGAGTTGTACTGTTGAGAGAGTAATTAGAATCTGGTCTGATGTTGACATGATTTTTATTTACATGTGCCGTTTTATTATTCGTACGTAGGGAAGCGTATGAATGATGTTGGTATATCGTAAAGTAGTTTTTAGCTCCGAATGTGATATTAATTAGAATCTGGTCTGATGTTGACATGATTTTTATTTACATGTCCTGGTACGTAGGGATGCGTATGAATGATGTTGGTATATTGTAATGTAGCTTTTAGCACCGAATGTGATATTTACAAGGGAAAGCTCCAAACAAGTAATCATGTTTGAATTTTGTTTTGCAACTCTTAAATCAAATACAAATGGTACCTAGGATACAAATCGGTGGTCTAATCTCAACCATTCATTTAATTGTCATCTTTGACTTAAAATAAATAGAGAAAATATGTTAAGCAAAATTAGAAAGGGTACAATAGTAACTATATGAGTCAATACCTTCACCTAAACTCATACATTCAATAAACACCAAATCACTTGTGAGAAACTAAGCATCCTTAAATGGTGTGATGAAGACCAGATCGACGATGGAGTCTTTGATGGGGTAAAATTTGACACCTAGCGGAAGCGGTGAAGGAGGAAGTACTTGGGAGCTACGCGCTACCATCGGATTTTGCTGAATCGGCAGGCAAAGCTAACGAAGAAAGGCGCGGAATGAGGATGGAGAGATGGAGAAGATTATCAAGAGCTCGACGACATGTCTCTTCGGCATGGCAAGTCGTTGAGGGTGGTGGCCTTGATGACAATGGTATTGGCGTTGCAAAACCAGCCCATGGTGCCGAACTTGGCATAGTTGAACCTGCTTGCTCTTTAAGCAAACAGAAGAGTTGGTGGAACCTACAATGCATTGTAGGTGTTCGACATAATATCTGAGAGGGAGATAGGCTTAAGATTAATTGGTGTTGGTCTGGTTTCATGAGTGTTTTGTGTTTATATGATGACAACATGTGTGTAATCCTGTGATAACATATAATGCATTCTATTCTATGAAATAATATTTTTCATAGTTTTAATCATATCTCGATTGGATGTAAAAAAAATCTTGTGATACCTTGTTTGTAATGTTGTGATAACGCGTGTTAATCTTGTGATAAATAGCTTTTAATCATGTGATAACTTGTTTGTAATATTGTGCTAACTAGTTTTTATTCATGTGCTAACTTGGTTGTAATCCTGTGATAACTTGTGTGTAATCTTGTGATAACTAGTTTTTAATCATGTGATAACTAGTCTTTGATCATGTGATTACTTGTTTGTAATCTTGTGATAACTTTTTGGTAATCTTGTGATAGCTTGCTTGTAATCATGTGATAACTAGTTTTTAATCATGTGATAACTTATTTTTGATCATATGATAACTTGTTTGTAATCGTGATAACTTGCTTGTAATCATGTGATAACTTGTGTGTAATCCTATGATAACTAGTTTTTAGTCATATGATAACTTATCTTTGATCTTGTGATACCTTGTATATGATCTTGGGATAACTTGTTATGATTGTTCGGCTGCTACGACCGCGGCTCATCCCACGACATAATTTCGGCTATTCATTAATTGGATGTGTGTCCGCGCAAGGGTTCATTTGCCACGACCGTGTGTACACGGAATTGTACGTGGTCAAACAAGCAGTATAGTTTTGACGGTAAGAACCAGTCGATCCCACAGGGAGACGGGTTTAGGCAGATTTAACGCGGTATCCTAGACTAGGGCTGTCAGCACCTGATCTATTTTATCTATTTACAGAGTGGAAGTGGAAGGGTTGAATATTGAAGTGTATGGAATGGATGAAGGGCGCGGTGATGTTGGTGCATGGTTTTAGTAGTTGAAGGTGTGTTCGGGAGTAGGATTCCGACGAACACGACAATAGTCAATGTACGTGCCGCCGGAGGAAGCTCTGAAAACTATGGGATACTTAGCTGGGATATTTCTGGGGGTGATAGGGTACGAGTAGCGAGAGGTCTGTTGAATATTTTGTGCCATAGACCAATCTTATCGTATACACTTTATCATTCATAGGTTTTGACACTTTTATAATCATTTTATATTATCATTATTGATTGAATATTTGAACTCTTTCTAAGATCATCAAGTACGTGACTTGATAGTAAAATTCTTAGATGTAATGAGTGATATTCATATATCCCTGGTTTTAGCGATATACTAAGACTAGTATGAGGTTAACTGATGATCAAGTTTTATT
>JAYMSW010002394.1:0-13963 GCA_036897725.1 Erodium texanum | reverse complement strand
GAAGCACAATAGAGCCATCGCGGAATGGGCGAACAAAAGAGCACCAAGCCATGGGATAGAACTAAGAACAAGGAAGTTGATCATAGGCTCATTCCAGGCAAGCTTGACCACAAACAGCCCCCGAGCCACAAAACCAAATAACATGAGATTCAAAAGACAAACCGGGCCACCATGGTCGAACGTAAGAAGCAAGGTATGTGCTTATATTATCCAACGAGGTACTCAGTCAGCCATGTGTGTCCCAACAAACACCATCTCTTTCTCATCTCACAAGAATAAGAAGACAGTCCACCAAGATCGAACATGGTCGAGCATTTCTTGGACTCTGAGATGGAGGAATACCCAGTGATGGACCTCCGGTGCATAGGGGGGATGAGATGGTTCCCACTATTCGACTTGAGGGTACGACACGCTCTAAGAAGGTGTCGATGCTCGTTGACACAGGGGCCACGACAACGTTCTTGGACGTCCAGGCGGGAGGGTATTGAGGTTGGATATCGAACCAGCGAGGCCCTTCTTCGTTCGATTTGGCAACAACGAGAGGTTCTTATGTGATTCCAAATGTATGGTATCGTTCCAATTACACAGTTACACCTTCTGTTTTGAGTTTCGAGCACTTCCATTGGGTAATTGCGATTGTGTTCTGGATATGAATTTTATGAGACTAGTCAACCCACTCCACTTTGATGTCATTGAAAAACATGTCACCTTCCATGTCAAGGGGGTACCATTCACATTGTACGAGTACCAAGACACACCACGAGTTAGCCTTGCCCAACTGCCACAAATCCGCCAGGCCATAAAAGAAGGCCACTCCCTATATCTGGGTCAGTTATACACAATAGAGCACGAGGAACAGAGCAAGTGCAAACCTGAGATGAAGTCATTGCTTGCGTGACGCGTAAAGGTCTTTGAACCACCTACCAACCGGCCCCTGAGACGGGAGCACGAGCACACCATTCCTTGGTCACCGGAGCAAACATACACTCTGTACGACCCTACCGTTACAACCACGAGTAGAAGAACATCTTGGAACAAATGGTGCATGATATGTTGGATGGCGGCATTATTCGTAACAATTCAAGCCCGTTTGATTTTCTGGTATTACTCGTGAAGAAGAAGGATGGTTCTTGGCGTTTTTGTGTCGATTATTGTAAGCTAAACGACATCACCGTCAAAGAAAAATACCCAATTCCATGCATAGAGGAGCTTTTGGATGAGTTACGGGGTAGCCAATTCTTCTCAAAAATCGACTTACGATCCGGCTACCATCAGATACAGATCCGTGAAGGGGAAGAGGAGAAAACTGCCTTCAAGACTCACAAGGGCCAGTACGAATTCTTAGTGATTTCGTTCAGCCTCACCAACGCTCCGACAAGTTTTCAATCTCTGATGAATCATGTGTTCAAAGACTTTACTAGGAAATTCCTATTGGTATTCTTCGACGACATTTTGATTTACAACTCTGACTAGAATTCTCACCTGGAGCATGTGAGTCTAGTGTTGCAGAGGCTAGAAGAAAATGAATTGTTTGCAAAAGGTCTAAGAGTTCCTTTGGTCAGCGATCTATTAGCTATCTGGGTCATGTTATTTCGACTGAGGAAGTAGCTATGGAGCATGACAAGATTGAGAGCATGGTCAAATGGCCAAGACCACAGACTATGAAGGGCCTCTGAGGTTTCATGGGGTTGACTGGACACTATCACAGATTTGTTCATAACTACGGGACGATTGCAAAACCATTAACGAAATTACTTAAAAAGGAGTCATTTCATTAGGCCGATAAGCCAGAAGCAAGTTTTGAGTAGCTTAAAAGAGAAATGGTTTGTGCTGTTGTGCTAGCTCTACCTGACTTAACCCTTCGTCTTAGAGACAGATGCGAGCAAGTCCGGACTCGGAGCGGTCATTATGCAGCAAGGCTTTTGGACCTAAACATAGTGCTTTATCAACATATGAGAAAGAACTTCTTGCAGTCATCATTGCGATCAAGTGGTTCCAATATCTGCAATTCCATCCCTTCATCATTTGCACGAACCACCAGAGCTTGAGATATCTCATGGAGCAGCCCTTGGTGACAGCATTACAAAGAAAAGGTATGGCACGCCTACTGGATTGAACTATAAGATCAAGTATAAACCCAGTATCGCCAACAAGGTGGCATACGCCCTCTCAAGACAACATGAAGCACAACTCCAGGAGATCACGGTGATTGTTCCACAATGGCTTGAGGAGGTCATGAAGAGTTACAAAGGAGACCCAGTGGCAAAGGATTTGATTACACGGCTCGCGATGGCTCCGGACTCGGTGCCGGGATACCAACTGAAAAATGGGATCCTTATGGTTAACGACAAGGTGTATTTAAGCCAAGGGGTTGATGTTTGGAACATGGTATTACAAGTCTTGCATGCATCACCCTTTGGAGGGCACTAAGAAATAGGAGCAACCACTCAACCAATTCAAAATCACTTCTTCTGACCCTTAATGAATGGAAGCATCAAAGAGTTTGTAAAATAGTGCGAAGAGTTCTAGCGATGCAAGACAGAATCAGTGCCGTATCCGGGCCTTTTGCAACCACTAGGACACTCTGGATAGGCCGTGGAAGGACATATACTTAGACTTTGTCGAAGGCCTTCCCATCTCTGGTCGATATGATTGCATCCTAGTGGTCGTCGATCGACTCACCAAACAAGGGCACTTCATGTCTTTCAAACACCCTTTCTCAACTTCTCAAATAGCCACTATCTTCTTAGATTGTGTCTTTAAGCTCTATGGGCTACCGGAATCAATGGTGACCGATAGAAGCCGAATATTCCTAAGTAATTTCTGGAAGGAACTCTTCACAAGCTTGGGAACGGTGCTAAATGTCATTGGCGAACCATCCAGAAATGGACGGCCAAATAGAGCGATTGAATCGCTGCCTTGAGAACTACCTCCAGCTCATGTGTCACCAGTGCCAAAGACTTGGGCAAAATGGCTCTCTATGGCCGAATATTGGTAGAACTTGGCATACCACTCGACGGTCAAGATGTCTCCATACCAGGCCATGTATAGGTCGCGGTGAACTACCTCCAGCATCTTCATCCATCCACCCAATATTCCACGTTTCTCTCCTCATGAAGCATCTCAGAGAAGCTCACAAGCTAGTTTCTATGTTGCTGGAGTTAACCAAGGCGGGGCAACTCAAAGTGTATCTGAAACGTCTTCTAGAAACCAGAGTGATCAGGAGAAACAAGGTCGCGGTGGTACAGAAACTCGTGCAATGGTCCTCCTTGAGCGCGAATGATACAACACGAGAAGATGTATCCGTACTCTAAACCCGGCTTCCAGAAGTGAGTATGGTGGTCTTAAGCCAAGGCTCGTTTCATAGAGGGTGGAATGTTATGAGTTAGAAGATATCAAGGCTACGATATCGTTTTGTATAGATTGAATAAGTGGAGCTGAGTTTTATGTAATGAACACAATGTATAAAGGAACGACACGTGTACATTGAGTAGCAGAGTCTGTAAGTGGATTGCTGAATGTATAAGGGACGTGTACATTGAGTAGCAGATTCTGTTGGATCCAACCAGTACATGAGATACGGCTCACGATGTATGAAGCATGCATGAATATACTATCTGAATAGACTCTCTCTCTATCCTTTCTGAACCTTTCTTCTTCTTCAAAAATCGAAGGCCCAAGCACACCAATCTTCTCTGTTTTCGGATCTTTGTGAGTTCAACTCACAACAAAAAATCTGGCCTTTTCCAATTTGTGCGAAAATAAAACCAAAAAAGTGAATAGGAACCGAGAGGGGAGGTAGAGGAAGGATACGAATTAAGAACATGGGGTGAAAGAAAATAAAGAGGTTTATCACAGCGACATTTTTTTTTTTGTGAAGAACACAGCGACAATTTTATATTCATGTACAACATGGCTTAATGCAACATAAGTAGCAATCTAACCCCAGAATAGAGTTGTTGACTTTAAATCATACAGCACCATTCATGACAAATTCATGTCCTAAATGACTATCTATAGATGTGACGCCAAATGAAACCCAGTTGTTGATTTCAATTTGTATAGCAACTTCATCATAGATTCATGTACTCCATGGCTTAATTATCAACATAAAAAATCAATCTTACCTCAAAATAGAGAGCGGCCCTTGAATTGTAAGACTGCATACTCTCCATTATAGTCTGAATCGAAGACTCAGCCTCAAGAACAATACGCTGATTTCGAATTATGAAGTAGTACTTGTTCGGATGCTCGGGGAGTGAAATTCCCAGAAAATCACGCGGCAATTCGGCCCCTAGAGACTGGTCTGACTGGAGAACATGAATAAACACACGAAATGGGCAAGATTGAACAAAAACAGATCATAGAATTTTTGGAAAACTGAAGGCGAAAAGAACCTCCTCGTATCATGGGTTTGTAGTAGGTAAGGATAGATTTCCACCTGCCTTCCTTGATGCCAATATTGATGCTGCCGATGCACTGCGACACCTCCGTCAGGATCTGGCTGCCCCTTCGGCGACTGTGGTGACAGCGGTTTTTCAGGCTCCGGGTATCGAGGAGGCATCGGCACCAGAGGCTTGGTCGGGTCAAAACCGCAGCGGCGGGAAAACCGGGTACGATTCTGCATTGGTTAAGGGACCAAGTGGCAAGCTTTTCCTAATTGAAGACCCATTTGACTATTTTTCCATACACGACGGCGATCTCGACCGAACCGAGGCTCTCCAGTTGCTCAGCCAGATAAAACAAGCTTTTCTGTAGAAAATCACCCGGTGAATGCATTGCGACATAGGAAGAGAACCTTCAAATTTTGTGACTTCGCCAGTGACCCCATATGGCTTTTTTCAAGTCTAGGGTTCATTAAGATAATCTTGGTGAGGTTGGGAAGTCGTTGCCGGAACCTGCGCGGAGGTCCAAGGCCTTCATCAAGCAAAATATAGAATAAGCAATAACATTTTTGTAGTAACGAAGAAATCATAAGGTAGAAAACTTACTTTTATTGAAGTCGATGTGGAAGAGAAGTTTGTTGTGAGAGCTGCTTGGAATTTGTAAGCTCGACAATACACTGTATATTGGTATGTCACCAACAACTATATGACCATCATTGCAGTATATATTGTAAGGAAAAGGAAAAATCCAATCAAATGACTGCAGCAAATATAAATTCCTGACAATATAAAACTTTTTCTCATAATATTCTTTCTTATGCATGCCTTCATCAAGCAGAAACGGGTGCCATCTAACCTGAGAATTTTGACAGACAACATTATACACAAACACATATGTGTATATATACAGAGAGAGAGAGAGTCGAATAAGAAGAACCTCAAAGTTGAATTGATCCTTAGATGCAGCTATAGCTCTGGCCAAATTTATTTTACCCACAAAGCACCATGGGCATACAGTATCAGAACTCACATCAATCTGAATAAGTTTCTTAGTGGATTCACCAGTTGATTGAGACATCTGTGTATCTATTGTGAAAGCAGGTACATAGTCAATGAATGATCAATCAAAATAAAATCTTAGGTACCTAATTGATCATAACTCTACTTATAAGAAAATGAGAACTGATATGTTCTTTAGCAAGTGACATGCAGTAAGTAATTCATAACAATATGCAGCAAGAAACCCAATTAAGGCCTAACCCAAGACCATTCAAAAGCCTAACAAACAAAAGGACTGATCAAATTCGCAACTTGATCAAAAAAACAAACCATTCCATATATTTCACATCTAATTTTCTGTTTCTAATGTAAATTTCAACAAAAAAAGCGCACACACACACACATCCAAGAACATGACCAAAAGAATACAATAGTGGTCTATCAGTGCAAGTCAGCCGAACATTGTGATTAATGAGTGGGTAGGCAATAACTAAGGTTGCGGCTGAACACAAAATTCCCATGAAACAAACAAATTATTTCCAAATCAAAACACATAGCAGAAAACCCAATAGAAATAGAAATAAAAATTACCTGTTTGCAGCATAACCTGACAAAAAAAAAGTTTCCCCGAAACACGCAAATCAGAAGAAAAAACAATCATCCAACAATCAGATGAAACAGAACAAAAAAATAATATGTTGGTCAGACATTACATACCGAAGAACTCGCTGACGATGGCGGCGGAGCTACGGAGGGTAATGATGTGATGATGTCCTTGTAGAATATCCAAAAATCTCATATTGTTCAATCAAATCCCTAAACCATGATTTCTCAAAGTGACTTGAAAGTTGTATTTCCTTACCAAATTCAAATACAAAACATCATAAAAGCACTATGTTTCAAGAACCTTAAACATACTTACTTACGTTCAACTAATATGGGGCAATTCTTAAAATTTCTGGCATCTCCTATGTTTTTGTTTGGAGACTGAGCACAATGTTCAGTATAAATATCATGTGTCTCCCATTGAAGTTGTAAACATCTTCTAAGTAACCTCACTTCTTTGTAGACCTGCTTTTCTCTAACCCTAGCATTTGGTCTGTACTAATAACATAACATCCTATGAGTGTCATGTGGGTCACTGTTAGGATGATACTCTCAGCTCTCTCTCTATCTCTAAATGGACTCTTCTTATTAATAGAACTCGCTCTCACCGGAGAGGAAGATACATGACAATTCAACAACCATTACAGTTCCTTTTTCATGATTATATAACCTACTCTTCTTCTAGATCCTTCTCGCTCCTTTCGCCGTTATAACAGAATCGTTGCGAGCCGTTGTTGCCTGCTTCAGGTTGTTATTCTGTTGGAACTGCTGCTGAGCTGGAGTATCTGACATGGACTCCGCGCTGACTGGGATTAGTTCGGTAAGTGAAACGGTGCGTTGCTCTTATCTTCAATCCGTGGTCGTGACAGCCACAATTCGATGTGCAATATGGAAAATTGGATCAGAGGTTTCTCTAAAATATAGAAAAAGTGTGTATTAATAACATTTTATAGTAAGGAAGAAATCATAAGGTAGATAACTTACTTTCATTGAAATTGATGCTTAATATCAGCTTCATGATGAAGCCTATTAAAATCTGGCATGGAAGGCAGGTTTGGTGTGAAATCCGCTTGTAATTTGTGAAGGTCGGCCTTTTTAAGCAAATTAGGTATACGCTGTATTATGCGATGTTTACTACAATTGTGGGACCATCATTGAAGTATATATGGTAAAGTGAAAGAAGAAAATAAAACCAATCAAATGCCTGCAGCAAATATAAGTCCCAGACTCAATATTTGCAAATAACGCATTGAGCACAATGTTCATTTTAAAGATCATGTGTCTCACCTGAAAGTTGTAGACATCTCGTAGCAACTTCACTTTTTTTTGTAAACATGTTGTCCCTTGAACCCAGAAGTTGGCTGCAGTAATAACATAAGACACTATGAGTGTCTGTGATATTCATTAAAACAGAATAAATTACTATATGCTTCAAGAACTCACCCAGCTGTAACAGAAATATTATTGTGAAGAGAGTATGTTACTGTCAAAGTAATGGAGTAGTATTGAGTATATGCACATACATAATCACCACTACATAACCAAATAGTAAATTGGTCACTTGCTGCAGGGATGACATGTTTTCTCTTGATATGGTGCAAGGTCTCAAAAGCTAACATGACACTGTCTGTGATTAACCTGCCTACAATGAAAGCACTCTGAGTTTACGACATAATAGCATCCAAAAGAGGTATAAGCCTGTTAGCCAAAACTATAGAAATAACTTTAAAAATGACATTACATAGTGCGATCGGATGGAGGCCCCCCATGACTTGCATGAGCACCACATTTGTTTGCTTGATCGTCTCTGGGAGGACGCCGGTAGCGAAAAATTGTTGTACCACCACTACTATGTTTGGGCCAACAGTGTCCCAATGGGCTTGATAAAATGATGGTTAAACTTGTTAATCCTTAAACAGGAAAAAAAGAAACGCAGGCACAAATGAAAAGGAGACTAACATGGTTTTCATTCAACTTTGAAATAAAGTTAACCACTGACAATATCGTGCTTGTACGGTTTGTGACAATAAATCCACTTTTGTAAAATTAATACTTTCTTCTTCTTTCTTTCTTTGTAAAATATATTCCATAGAAATTATGCATAAGCGGTAGGTAAAGAAACCCATAATCTATCCTTGACACCAAATTCACTTTTGTAAAATTAATACTTTCTTCTTCTTTCTTTGTCTTTTGTATTCTTTTCATATGCACCACTCTTAATTTTAGTAGAGTACAAATTAAAGTGTTATACACGATTGTGTATGTGTTCACACAAAAAGTGTTATTCACGTTTATGTACGTGTGTATGTAGCGAGGGAAGTATGATGTAAGTATATGATGGGTAATAATTGATATATGATATTTTGGAATACTTCATGTAAGTGTTTTTTCTAATCTTTTGTTAACCTTTAACAATATTGTACGGCTGTGACTATCAGATATTTTGGAATACTTCATGATAGACCACGTTTTTAATAAGTGAACGATCTTTTATATCTTGATCTGCATTTATTATAGTAAGACCTTTTCTCGATGTTACTCTTGATATAGCAACATACAGTTGTCCATGTGAAAAAACCTGTAATCATAAAAGGTAAGCTAAATATCATAGTAGATAGAATATGTGTTGATTACTACTAACCTGATTTGGAAGGTAAAGACCAACGTTCTTAAGAGATTGCCCTTGACTTTTACATAGTCATGGCAAAGCAAGGTACTAAAGGTATTTGGCGTCGATTAAGTTTAAACGGCCACTTTGATTCATTAGGAGATAAATTGATTCGAAGAATTGTAACAGTTTTTCCCAAATTAGATCCAGATATGATTTCTCCTCTAACACACCAATTACCCAGTTCCTTTACAATTAGTCTTGTACCATTGCAAAGGCCTTCATTTTGGTTGAGATTTTTGAAGAGCATCATTGGAGTTCCAACTTTTAAGTATATTTCATGATCCAGAATACCATTGAATCTTAAACTGTTAAGGAATTCTGTTGGATATAAAAGATCCTCTTCGATTGTTTGCAAACTTCTTTTACAAACACTATCGGAACTTAAGTAGACTTTACCTTAGTTTGGTAGCATTTCCATGATTCAATTGTTTATTTCTTTCATTTTGTCGTTTTTAGGAGTTAATATTGCTCTTTCCATAAGATAAGAATGTTGGTTACAATTTTGAATAATATCTGGGTATACAGCTTGGATAATTGCTTCCATAGGTTCTTGGTTATACCTTTTCATCATGTCGTCAGGAATTTTAATCAATTCATTTTTATGATCTACATACGATGTTCCTTCTCCTATTTGTAACATCCACTTGTCAAATTCATTTATTTCGACTGCCTCATCAAATGTTATATTTGTCTGTGTTAGCCTCATGTTTTGAGATAATTCATAGACAATGAATTTTGGCCATAAGTATGAATAATTAAGGGATGCATTAATAATGTCAATTCTAGATCCCCTTGGAACAACATGTAGTATTTGTCTAAAGTCTCCTCCACAAACAAAGGTTATTCCTCCAAAGGGTTTAAATTTATTGGCTCCATCTTTTTTACTTAAAATATCTCGCAAACTTTTATCTAAAGCTTCAAAACAATATTTGTCTGCCATTGCTGCCTCATCCCAAATTATTAATGAAGTTTGTAACAATAGTTCTACAAGCTGTGTATTATGCTTAATATCACAAGTAGAATCTTGGGAAACATCTAAAGGTATGTGAAGTCTAGAATGGGTTGTCCTACAGTTTAACAAAATCAAAGCGGCTATACCTGATGATACAACAGCCAATACGATTTTTTTTTTCTGATTGTAACTTTGCCACGACTGTCTCCCATAAAAATGTCTTACCTGTACCTCCTCTTCCATAGATAAAAATCTATTTGCCTTCATCATTATAAACAGATTTTATTATTTCATTATAAGCAATTAATTGACCTGAGTTAAGGCGTTGGAAATTGTTATCATGAATCATTTTAAGATTATCTATGTCATAATCCAACTCTTCTTGTAATAACCTATTAGTTAGTTCTTTTAGCAAGTTTTTGTTTGGAAGAGGCATTCCTTCTATTTCCCTTAAACTTCTTCCCATATTCTGCATTATTTGCTCGATTTCATACAATGTGTATGCCTCTATTTGACCTTGGGTAGGTGGTATTTGATTTGTTTGTAAATTACATTGATGTAATGTAACAATATCTTCTGATAGTGTAGAATAATGAGTTTTCCACAAATGTGCAGCATTAGAAACTTGGCATTGAGTTAAAATTGTAACAAATAAATGTCTTAGTTCTTTTCCACTCGCCCATGATGCAGCTTCAGTTAATCAGTTAGTACATTCTTTATCATCGTCTAGTAAACCTAATGCATAACACACATTTTTATAATATGGGTATGCATAACACACATTTTTATAATATGGGTATGTGATTCCATTTACCGTACGAATATTTTCAAAAGATGTGCATCCTTTTTTCATTTAAAAGCATTCTCATAAAATCTTTCACCTGCAGTTGGGTGAGTAAAATATATTCTTCCAATTGCCATACCTTTTTGACGTCTATTCCATTTTTTATCTTGAGAATCCCATACCCACTTGGTTGGGAATTGGGCATATGAAAATTCCCTTGCATCTTGATGTTCTTTATTTGTTTCCATCCACTCAGTAAATTTGGTTTTTTCCAATCCTAGTCTATCTTTAATAGTATCTATTTCTACTGGAGGGAATCTATGATGTATGTCAAATTGAAATAATCTCCAACATGATTCTGATGTAGAAATATATCGACAATCTAGATATAGCTTAATCTCATCAAGTTCTTTGGTCATATTACTTGAGTCTATTGTTGCTTTTGTTCGATCTGGCCCTTTATGTATATATTTAAAAAAGGTATTTTATTGCTCGAGAATGATTACATAGTTCTATATTTATATGTGCATCAAATTTTACAATTAGATTTCGATTATAAGATACTACATAATGATTGTCTAACTTTTTATTATTTTTTTCTATATAAACTCCGTTATTACGTCTCTTGTAAATAGGGAACCTATCATTGTCTATAGTAGTGTCGGAAGCAAAAGACTTAGGGAAATGTTTGGAACATTTGTTATTTATCATACATGGAGAATTTGGATTCAAATTGTCACATGGACCATGTATCATGAATTTGCTAACTGCAGTAAATGCAACAGGGTCTTCATTTATATTTGGAATTTCTGCTGTTATGAAGCTGTCTATCTTTTCAAATGAAGGATTTTTATCTTTTGCTTCTACAAAAATTAATATGTGTGCATGTGGCAGCCCTCTCTTCTAAAATTCGATTGTGTATAAACCTACCAAAAAAGAGTAGTTATTATATTTAAGATGGGATGTAAAAATTTATATAACAATAATGAAGGAATAATGTGAAGATTTAGATCTTACATACATGCAATTATCTTTCCAAAAGGTTGTCTTCAAATCATGTATTAGTTGATCTAGTTTTATTTTAAAAATTCTACAAATAATGCCCACCCTATTAGGATCATCTTTTTGGCCAACTAAAGCAAGCATTTCATTTATTTCTAGCCACTTTGGATTGCATGTAAATGTAATGAAATAATCTGGATATCTAGCCCATTTGCAAATAGTCATGGCATCTTGATACATTTGTGTTTTATATCTAGGCCCTCCTGTGTGAGTAGATGGTAAAATGATTGACTTTCCAATTTTTGAACTATCATTATCTCCTTCTCCCTTTACATCCATCAAATTTGAGTATAATTATGCTCTTAATATATGTTGATTATTTCTTATATATCTAAAACGGCTCTCTTCTACAGCCATGTATGCATCAACAATGTATTTTTGTAAAAGTTTACCAGACAAAAGTACAGTATGACCTTCTTCTATTCTTTGTTGTAATCTAAAACAAAAATATTGACATATTGTTACATTTTTCCCCTTTTTGTTGCTTCCTTTAATATTGGACAATTTAATGTTTGTTCTAAAACCGTCTTCTCCATATGGATGAATTAGAGGATACGACATAAGCATAAAACCTGGATAAACATCACTTATTCTTTGCAGACCATGAGAACAATGTTCTACGATGACATCTCTTTCGAAATTATGTTCACTAAAATCTCCAACAATCAAGCCTGCCACTTCATCTGTTTGTGGAATGTTATATAAACAATCATCTGATGATATATTTTTCATAAGGCGAAGTCTAAACTTTGCATCGGGGTTTTCGATATATCTATCTCTCGCCATCCTAAATGATTTAACCAAGCAATTGTATCTTCCAACATAGTCATTAAACCTTTTGTTATTTCATAATCATAAGTTTGTATATCCTTTCGTACTCCAACAATTCTATTGGATATTTCATTTTCCGTATCATATATATAAAGTTGAGTGAACTTTGGTTGTTCTCCATTGGGTGGTATTAAAGATGATAATTTTGGCCACTAATTTTGAAGATATATGATCCTTTTCCAGTATTGATTGTTTTATCTACTCGTCCGTCCATTGATGTAAATACAAACATGGCATTAAAATTAAAAGATCTTATATTTTTCCTAAAATGTATACTTTTTAGGACATTTTGAGTTAGTTAGCAGGTTTAATAAAAAAGAGGGCATAGGTGGCATAAACGGTAACTTAACTTGTCCTTCCTTACAACAGAATGTGAATGTAGGAGAGCTTGTTTTTTTGTTTTTGTTTATTCTTTCTTCATACCATAAAATTGCCTTCCAATGCTCACATGTAATAGTCCGAGGCCCAATTGTCCATAACTCTGATAGAGGAACTATTAACCCAAATAAACAATTAAAATTAGAATACGCAAAAGGTATTTAATTGAAGTTTTGATATATTTATTATTACCTTCACTTGTAGACTGATTTGAGACGCAAGTGTTGCTGACTGAACCCTCATTATGTCTGGTTGCAACACCTATAATTAATATTAATTTAGTTGAAATAATTTACATTTTCGATAAGTACAAACATTTAAACATAGCATATTTGGTAGTTACCTTTGTAAGTATTATTGGTATTATAGTGGAGGCATGTTATTATGCCTTGAATGCGTCTAGTTTCTTCACCCTTCAATTTGGAATTTAGCAATGTTATCTTTCGTTGTAACCTAGTGTGCTTCATTATATATTCCTTTACTGAATTAATGCTTTTATTTGAATAACGCTTCATATACATTATCGACCTTCGATTTCTTCGAGCAGCTAAGGATTGTAGTTTGCGAATATAGGAGTTGGTTTCATCCATATTGTAGTTCCTTATTTCCAATATATAAAAAAACAATTCTATAGTTTAAATGGTTATGTACTTCAAAAATAATAATAACAAATGCATAAACATCATAGTACATGCAATTAGGTTAACCTCATACATGTACATGCTAATCATCGTTATGTGTTCTTTAAATATGGGAAAAAAGGAACTAATCACTATATTGAAATATTCTTTCTTCTTTTTTTTTTTTGTATCAGAAGAAGCAGCATTTATTGGTATCCCAAATACAAATAACAAATGTAAGTTGAACCACAAAGAGTGATTGAATCAGAATGTAACTTATATTTATAGCACTACAAATTAGGACCAATTATAAACTAAACTAAAAAACGGTAGGAAGACTGAGAAGAGACTTACATTGTTGGATTATGAAGAGTTTGATGGCTTTGTGAATGGCAACAATGTAATATGAGGAGGTAGAGAGAATCTTTATATCTTTGTTAATTGGCTTTGAATCTGCATTATACAATATAATTAAACACCCAATGATTAAAAATGAAAGCTTAATCCAAAGAAAAGAAATTAATTACCTGGGAATGGAAGATTAAGAACAGAGATAAAAGAGGAGGTTGAGTAAGAATCAGGGAGCAAAGAGAGGTTTTTGCTTCCAGAATTGGGTTTATCATAAAAGCTAAAGCAAGTAAATTTTCCAGAACATAAACGAACCTGAAATTACTC